>CAWKYE010000166.1:75000-85000 GCA_963853835.1 Calendula officinalis | reverse complement strand
TGCTGCTGCTACTCCTACTGCTACTGCTACTGCTCTTACTGCTACTGATGATGCTACTGCTGCTCCTACTACTGCTGCTCCTGCTACTGCTACTACTACAGCTACTGCTACTGCTATTGCTACAGCTACTGCTACTGCTCTTACTGCTACTACTATTGCTCTTACTGCTACTGCTGCTGCTAGTGCTTCTACTGTTGCTGCTACTACTGCTGGTCCTACTATTGCTGCTACTACTACGGCTACTGCTACTGCTACTACTGCTACTGCTGCTGCTCCTGCTACTGCAACTGCTATTCCTGCTGCTACTACTGCTACTACTAAGACTGCTGCTACTACTGCTACTGGTACTACTCCTGCTACTGCTACTGCTACTACTACTCCTTCTGCTGCTACTACTGCTGTTGCTACTACTGCTGCTCCTGCTACTGCTACTGCTACTGCTCCTTCTACTGCTTCTGCTCTTACTGCTACTGCTACCTCTACTGCTCTTACTGCTACTGCTACTGCTCTTACTGCTACTGCTGCTGCTACTGCTACTACTGGTGCTGCTACTACTGTTGATGCAACTACTGTTGCTACTACTACTCCTGCTGTTACTACTGCTGCTGCTACTACTGCTGTTGCTGCTACTGCTGCTGCTACTACTACTGCTGCTATTACTGCTGCTGCTACTACTGCTACTGCTACTGCTACTATTGGTACTGCTGCTGCTACTTCTACTGTTACTGCTACTGCTACAGCTACTGTTACTGCTCTTACTTCTACTGCTGCTACTGCTACTGCTACTGCTACTACTACTGCTAGTGCTGCTACTACTGCTGATGCTGCTACTGCTGCTACTGCTGCTACTCCTGCTGCTGCTACTACTGCTACTGCTACTACTGCTACTGCTACTATCCCTGTTGCTACTATTCCTGCTGCTAGTACTCCTGCTGCTACTACTGCTGCTACTACTGTTGCTGCTACAACTGCTGCTGCTACTACGGCTAATGCTACTACTGCTACTGCTGCAGATACTACTACTGCTGCTGCTACTACGGCTAATGCTACTACTGCTACTGCTGCAGATACTGCTACTGTTGCTGCTGCTACTGCAGCTACCCCTGCTGCTGCTACTGCTACTGCTATTACGGCTGCTGCTACTACTGCTACTACTACTGCTACTACTGCTACTGCTGCTGCTGCTGTTACTTCTACTGCAACTGCTACTGCTACTGCTACTGCTACAGCTACTGTTACTGCTCTTATTTCTACTGCTGCTACTACTACTACCACAGCTACTGCTAATGCTGCTACTGCTACTACTATTACTGCTGCTGCTACTACTGCTACTGCTACTACTACTACTACTGCAACTACTGCTGCTATTGTTACTGCTACTGCTACTGCTACAACTACTGTTACTGCTCTTACTTCTACTGCTACTGCTGCTACTGCTACTGCTGCTGCTACCACTACTACTGCTGCTACTACTGCTGATGCTGCTACTGCTACTACTGCTGCTGCTACCTCTACTGCTCTTACTGCTACTGTTATTACTCTTACTGCTACTTCTGCTGCTACTGCTACTACTGGTGCTGCTACTACTGGTGCTGCTACTACTGCTGATGCTACTACTGCTGCTGCTACTACTCCTGCTGCTACTACTGCTCCTGCTACTACTGCTGCTGCTGCTACTACTGCTGCTGCTACTACTGCTGCTGCTACTACTGCAACTGCTGCTGCTACTGCTACTGCTACGGCTACACCTACTGTTACTGCTCTTACTTCTACTGCTACTGCTGCTACTGCTACTGCTGCTACTGTGGCTACCCCTGCTGCTACTGCTACTGCTATTAAGGCTGCTGCTGCAACTGCTACGGCTACTGCAACTGCTACTGCTACTGCTACAGCTACTGTTACTGCTCTTATTTCTATTGATACTGCTGCTACTGCTACTGCTACTGCAACTGCTACTGCTACTGCTACAGCTACTGTTACTGCTCTTACTTCTACTGCTACTGCTGCTACTGCTACTGCTGCTGCTACTACTACTACTGCTACTGCTGCTGCTGCTACTGCTACTACTATTAGTGCTGCTGCTACTACTGCTACTGCTACTGCTACTACTGCAACTGCTGCTGCTACCGCAAGTGCTACAGCTACTGCTACAGCTACTGTTACTGCTCTTACTTCTACTGCTACTGCTGCTACTGCTACTGCTACTGCTATTGCTATTGCTGCTACTGCTGCTACTCCTGCTGCTGCTATTACTGCTACTGCTACTACTGCTGCTGCTACTATTCCTGCTACTACTATTCCTGCTGCTAGTACTCCTGCTGCTACTACTGCTGCTGCTACTACTGTTGCTGCTACAACTGCTGCTGCTACTACGGCTACTGCTACTACTGCTACTGCTGCTGCTACTCCTACTGCTGCTGCTACTACTACTGCTGTTGATGTAGCTACTCATGCTGCTGCTACTCCTACTGCTACTGCTACTGCTCTTACTGCTACTGATACTGCTACTGCTGCTCCTACTACTGCTGCTCCTGCTACTGCTACTACTACAGCTACTGCTACTGCTACTGCTACTGCTATTGCTACAGCTACTGCTACTGCTCTTACTGCTACTACTATTGCTCTTACTACTACTGCTGCTGCTAGTGCTTCTACTGTTGCTGCTACTACTGCTGCTCCTACTATTGCTGCTACTACTACGGCTACTGCTACTGCTACTACTGCTACTGCTGCTGCTCCTGCTACTGCAACTGCTATTCCTGCTGCTACTACTGCTACTACTAATACTGCTGCTACTACTGCTACTGGTACTACTCCTGCTACTGCTACTGCTACTACTACTCCTTCTGCTGCTACTACTGCTGTTGCTACTACTGCTGCTCCTGCTACTGCTACTGCTACTGCTCCTTCTACTGCTACTGCTCTTACTGCTACTGCTACCTCTACTGCTCTTACTGCTACTGCTACTGCTCTTACTGCTACTGCTGCTGCTACTGCTACTACTGGTGCTGCTACTACTGCTGATGCAACTACTGTTGCTGCTACTACTCCTGCTGTTACTACTGCTGCTGCTACTACTGTTGTTGCTGCTACTGCTGCTGCTACTACTACTGCTGCTATTACTGCTGCTGCTACTACTGCTACTGCTACTGCTACTATTGGTACTGCTGCTGCTACTTCTACTGTTACTGCTACTGCTACAGCTACTGTTACTGCTCTTACTTCTACTGCTGCTACTGCTACTCTACTGCTACTACTACTGCTAGTGCTGCTACTACTGCTGATGCTGCTACTGCTGCTACTCCTGCTGCTGCTACTACTGCTACTGCTACTACTGCTACTGCTGCTATCCCTGTTGCTACTATTCCTGCTGCTAGTACTCCTGCTGCTACTACTGCTGCTACTACTGTTGCTGCTACAACTGCTGCTGCTACTACGGCTAATGCTACTACTGCTACTGCTGCAGATACTACTACTGCTGCTGCTACTACTACTGTTGTTGCTGCAGCTACTCATGCTGCTGCTACTCCTACTGCTACTGCTACTGCTCTTACTGCTACTGATACTGCTACTGCTGCTCCTACTATTGCTGCTCCTGCTACTACTCCTGCTGCTACTACTGCTCCTGCTACTACTGCTGCTGCTGCTACTGCTGCTGCTACTACTACTGCTGCTACTACTGCTGCTGCTACTACTGCAACTGCTGCTGCTACTGCTACTGCTACGGCTACACCTACTGTTACTGCTCTTACTTCTACTGCTACTGCTGCTACTGCTACTGCTGCTACTACTACTACTACTGCTACTGCTGATGCTGCTACTGTGGCTACCCCTGCTGCTACTGCAACTGCTATTAAGGCTGCTGCTACTACTGCTACTGCTGCTGCAACTGCTACGGCTACTGCAACTGCTACTGCTACTGCTACAGCTACTGTTACTGCTCTTACTTCTACTGCTACTGCTGCTACTGCTACTGCTACTGCAACTGCTACTGCTACTGCTACAGCTACTGTTACTGCTCTTACTTCTACTGCTACTGCTGCTACTGCTACTGCTGCTGCTACTACTACTACTGCTACTGCTGCTGCTGCTACTGCTACTACTATTAGTGCTGCTGCTACTACTGCTACTGCTACTGCTACTACTGCAACTGCTGCTGCTACCGCAAGTGCTACAGCTACTGCTACAGCTACTGTTACTGCTCTTACTTCTACTGCTACTGCTGCTACTGCTACTGCTACTGCTATTGCTATTGCTGCTACCACTGCTGATGCTGCTACTGCTGCTACTGCTGCTACTCCTGCTGCTGCTATTACTGCTACTGCTACTACTGCTGCTGCTACTATTCCTGCTACTACTATTCCTGCTGCTAGTACTCCTTCTGCTACTACTGCTGCTGCTACTATTGTTGCTGCTACAACTGCTGTTGCTACTACGGCTACTGCTACTACTGCTACTGCTGCTGCTTCTCCTACTGCTGCTGCTACTACTACTGCTGTCGCTGTAGCTACTCATGCTGCTGCTACTCCTACTGCTACTGCTACTGCTCTTACTGCTACTGATGATGCTACTGCTGCTCCTACTACTGCTGCTCCTGCTACTGCTACTACTACAGCTACTGCTACTGCTATTGCTACAGCTACTGCTACTGCTACTGCTCTTACTGCTACTACTATTGCTCTTACTGCTACTGCTACTGCTAGTGCTTCTACTGTTGCTGCTACTACTGCTGGTCCTACTATTGCTGCTACTACTACGGCTACTGCTACTGCTACTACTGCTACTGCTGCTGCTCCTGCTACTGCAACTGCTATTCCTGCTGCTACTACTGCTACTACTAAGACTGCTGCTACTACTGCTACTGGTACTACTCCTGCTACTGCTACTGCTACTACTACTCCTTCTGCTGCTACTACTGCTGTTGCTACTACTGCTGCTCCTGCTACTGCTACTGCTACTGCTCCTTCTACTGCTTCTGCTCTTACTGCTACTGCTACCTCTACTGCTCTTACTGCTACTGCTACTGCTCTTACTGCTACTGCTGCTGCTACTGCTACTACTGGTGCTGCTACTACTGTTGATGCAACTACTGTTGCTGCTACTACTCCTGCTGTTACTACTGCTGCTGCTACTACTGCTGTTGCTGCTACTGCTGCTGCTAATACTACTGCTGCTATTACTGCTGCTGCTACTACTGCTACTGCTACTGCTACTATTGGTACTGCTGCTGCTACTTCTACTGTTACTGCTACTGCTACAGCTACTGTTACTGCTCTTACTTCTGCTGCTGCTACTGCTACTGCTACTACTACTGCTAGTGCTGCTACTACTGCTGATGCTGCTACTGCTGCTACTGCTGCTACTCCTGCTGCTGCTACTACTGCTACTGCTACTACTGCTACTGCTACTATCCCTGTTGCTACTATTCCTGCTGCTAGTACTCCTGCTGCTACTACTGCTGCTACTACTGTTGCTGCTACAACTGCTGCTGCTACTACGGCTAATGCTACTACTGCTACTGCTGCAGATACTACTACTGCTGCTGCTACTACGGCTAATGCTACTACTGCTACTGCTGCAGATACTGCTACTGTTGCTGCTGCTACTGCAGCTACCCCTGCTGCTGCTACTGCTACTGCTATTACGGCTGCTGCTACTACTGCTACTACTACTGCTACTACTGCTACTGCTGCTGCTGCTGTTACTTCTACTGCAACTGCTACTGCTACTGCTACTGCTACAGCTACTGTTACTGCTCTTATTTCTACTGCTGCTACTACTACTACCACAGCTACTGCTAATGCTGCTACTGCTACTACTATTACTGCTGCTGCTACTACTGCTACTGCTACTACTACTACTACTGCAACTGCTGCTGCTATTGTTACTGCTACTGCTACTGCTACAACTACTGTTACTGCTCTTACTTCTACTGCTACTGCTGCTACTGCTACTGCTGCTACTGCTACTGCTGCTGCTACTACTACTACTGCTGCTACTACTGCTGATGCTGCTACTGCTACTACTGCTGCTGCTACCTCTACTGCTCTTACTGCTACTGTTATTACTCTTACTGCTACTTCTGCTGCTACTGCTACTACTGGTGCTGCTACTACTGGTGCTGCTACTACTGCTGATGCTACTACTGCTGCTGCTACTACTCCTGCTGCTACTACTGCTCCTGCTACTACTGCTGCTGCTGCTACTACTGCTGCTGCTACTACTGCTGCTGCTACTACTGCAACTGCTGCTGCTACTGCTACTGCTACGGCTACACCTACTGTTACTGCTCTTACTTCTACTGCTACTGCTGCTACTGCTACTGCTGCTACTGTGGCTACCCCTGCTGCTACTGCTACTGCTATTAAGGCTGCTGCTACTACTGCTGCTGCAACTGCTACTGCTGCTGCAACTGCTACGGCTACTGCAACTGCTACTGCTACTGCTACAGCTACTGTTACTGCTCTTATTTCTACTGCTACTGCTGCTACTGCTACTGCTACTGCAACTGCTACTGCTACTGCTACAGCTACTGTTACTGCTCTTACTTCTACTGCTACTGCTGCTACTGCTACTGCTGCTGCTACTACTACTACTGCTACTGCTGCTGCTGCTACTGCTACTACTATTAGTGCTGCTGCTACTACTGCTACTGCTACTGCTACTACTGCAACTGCTGCTGCTACCGCAAGTGCTACAGCTACTGCTACAGCTACTGTTACTGCTCTTACTTCTACTGCTACTGCTGCTACTGCTACTGCTACTGCTATTGCTATTGCTGCTACTGCTGCTACTCCTGCTGCTGCTATTACTGCTACTGCTACTACTGCTGCTGCTACTATTCCTGCTACTACTATTCCTGCTGCTAGTACTCCTGCTGCTACTACTGCTGCTGCTACTACTGTTGCTGCTACAACTGCTGCTGCTACTACGGCTACTGCTACTACTGCTACTGCTGCTGCTACTCCTACTGCTGCTGCTACTACTACTGCTGTTGATGTAGCTACTCATGCTGCTGCTACTCCTACTGCTACTGCTCTTACTGCTACTGATACTGCTACTGCTGCTCCTACTACTGCTGCTCCTGCTACTGCTACTACTACATCTACTGCTACTGCTACTGCTATTGCTACAGCTACTGCTACTGCTCTTACTGCTACTACTATTGCTCTTACTACTACTGCTGCTGCTAGTGCTTCTACTGTTGCTGCTACTACTGCTGCTCCTACTATTGCTGCTACTACTACGGCTACTGCTACTGCTACTACTGCTACTGCTGCTGCTCCTGCTACTGCAACTGCTATTCCTGCTGCTACTACTGCTACTACTAATACTGCTGCTACTACTGCTACTGGTACTACTCCTACTACTGCTACTGCTACTACTACTCCTTCTGCTGCTACTACTGCTGTTGCTACTACTGCTGCTCCTGCTACTGCTACTGCTACTGCTCCTTCTACTGCTACTGCTCTTACTGCTACTGCTACCTCTACTGCTCTTACTGCTACTGCTACTGCTCTTACTGCTACTGCTACTGCTACTGCTACAACTGGTGCTGCTACTACTGCTGATGCAACTACTGTTGCTGCTACTACTCCTGCTGTTACTACTGCTGCTGCTACTACTGCTGTTGCTGCTACTGCTGCTGCTACTACTACTGCTGCTATTACTGCTGCTGCTACTACTGCTACTGCTACTGCTACTATTGGTACTGCTGCTGCTACTTCTACTGTTACTGCTACTGCTACAGCTACTGTTACTGCTCTTACTTCTACTGCTGCTACTGCTACTCTACTGCTACTACTACTGCTAGTGCTGCTACTACTGCTGATGCTGCTACTGCTGCTACTCCTGCTGCTGCTACTACTGCTACTGCTACTACTGCTACTGCTACTATCCCTGTTGCTACTATTCCTGCTGCTAGTACTCCTGCTGCTACTACTGCTGCTACTACTGTTGCTGCTACAACTGCTGCTGCTACTACTACTGTTGTTGCTGCAGCTACTCATGCTGCTGCTACTCCTACTACTACTGCTACTGCTCTTACTGCTACTGATACTGCTACTGCTGCTCCTACAACTGCTGCTCCTGCTACTACTCCTGCTGCTACTACTGCTCCTGCTATTACTGCTGCTGCTGCTACTGCTGCTGCTACTACTACTGCTGCTACTACTGCTGCTGCTACTACTGCAACTGCTGCTGCTACTGCTACTGCTACGGCTACACCTACTGTTACTGCTCTTACTTCTACTGCTACTGCTGCTACTGCTACTGCTGCTACTACTACTACTACTACTGCTACTGCTGCTGCTGCTACTGTGGCTACCCCTGCTGCTACTGCTACTGCTATTAAGGCTGCTGCTACTACTGCTACTGCTGCTGCAACTGCTACTGCAACTGCTACTGCTACTGCTACAGCTACTGTTATTGCTCTTACTTCTACTGCTACTGCTGCTACTGCTACTGATACTGCAACTGCTACTGCTACAGCTACTGTTACTGCTCTTACTTCTACTGCTACTGCTGCTACTGCTACTGCTGCTGCTACTACTACTACTGCTACTGCTGCTGCTGCTACTGCTACTTCTATTAGTGCTGCTGCTACTACTGCTACTGCTACTGCTACTACTGCAACTGCTGCTGCTACCGCAAGTGCTACAGCTACTGCTACAGCTACTGTTACTGCTCTTACTTCTACTGCTACTGCTGCTACTGCTACTGCTATTGCTATTGCTGCTACCACTGCTGATGCTGCTACTGCTGCTACTGCTGCTACTCCTGCTGCTGCTATTACTGCTACTGCTACTACTGCTGCTGCTACTATTCCTGCTACTACTATTCCTGCTGCTAGTACTCCTGCTGCTACTACTGCTGCTGCTACTACTGTTGCTGCTACAACTGCTGCTGCTACTACGGCTACTGCTACTACTGCTACTGCTGCTGCTACTCCTACTGCTGCTGCTACTACTACTGCTGTTGCTGTAGCTACTCATGCTGCTGCTACTCCTACTGCTACTGCTACTGCTCTAACTGCTACTGATACTGCTACTGCTGCTCCTACTACTGCTGCTCCTGCTACTGCTACTACTACAGCTACTGCTATTGCTACAGCTACTGCTACTGCTCTTACTGCTACTACTATTGCTCTTACTGCTACTGCTGCTGCTAGTGCTTCTACTGTTGCTGCTACTACTGCTGGTCCTACTATTGCTGCTACTACTACGGCTACTGCTACTGCTACTACTGCTACTGCTGCTGCTCCTGCTACTGCAACTGCTATTCCTGCTGCTACTACTGCTACTACTAATACTGCTGCTACTACTGCTACTGGTACTACTCCTGCTACTGCTACTGCTACTACTACTCCTTCTGCTGCTACTACTGTTGTTGCTACTACTGCTGCTCCTGCTACTGCTACTGCTACTGCTCCTTCTACTGCTACTGCTCTTACTGCTACTGCTACCTCTACTGCTCTTACTGCTACTGCTACTGCTCTTACTGCTACTGCTGCTGCTACTGCTACTACTGGTGCTGCTACTACTGCTGATGCAACTACTGTTGCTGCTACTACTCCTGCTGTTACTACTGCTGCTGCTACTACTGCTGTTGCTGCTACTGCTGCTGCTACTACTACTGCTGCTATTACTGCTGCTGCTACTACTGCTACTGCTACTGCTACTATTGGTACTGCTGCTGCTACTTCTACTGTTACTGCTACTGCTACAGCTACTGTTACTGCTCTTACTTCTACTGCTGCTACTGCTACTGCTACTGCTACTATTACTGCTAGTGCTGCTACTACTGCTGATGCTGCTACTGCTGCTACTGCTGCTACTCCTGCTGCTGCTACTACTGCTACTGCTACTACTGCTACTGCTACTATCCCTGTTGCTACTATTCCTGCTGCTAGTACTCCTGCTGCTACTACTGCTGCTACTACTGTTGCTGCTACAACTGCTGCTGCTACTACGGCTAATGCTACTACTGCTACTACTGCAGA
>CAWKYE010000166.1:20000-55000 GCA_963853835.1 Calendula officinalis | reverse complement strand
CTACTACTCCTGCTACAGCTACTGCTACTGGTACTCCTTCTGCTGCTACTACTGCTGCTGCTCCTACTACTGCTACTGCTCCTTCTACTGCTACTGCTACCTCTACTGCTCTTACTGCTAATGCTATTGCTCTTACTGCTACTGCTGCTGCTACTGCTACTACTGGTGCTGCTATTACCGGTGCTGCTACTACTGCTGATGCTACTACTGATGCTGCTACTACTCCTACTGCTACTACTGCTCCTGCTACTACTGCCGCTGCTACTACTGCTGCTGCTACTACTGCTGCTTCTACTACTGCTACTGCTACTGCTACTACTGCAACTGCTGCTGCTACTGCTACATCTACTGTTACTGCTCTTACTTCTACTGCTACTGCTGCTATTGCTACTACTACTACTACTGCTGCTGCTGCTGCTACTGCTGCTGCGGCTACCCCTGCTGCTGCTACTGCTACTGCTATTACGGCTGCTGCTACTACTGTTAATGCTACTGCAACTGCAACTGCTACTGCTACTGCTACTGCTACAGCTACTGTTACTGCTCATACTTCTACTGCTGCTACTGCTACTGCTGCTACTACTACTACTACCACCACTGCTACTGCTGCTGCTGCTACTACTACTGCTGCTGCTACTACTACTGCTGTTGCTGCAGCTACTCATGCTGCTGCTACTCCTACTGCTACTGCTACTGCTACTGCTCTTACTTCTAATGATACTGCTACTGCTGCTCCTACTACTGCTGCTCCTGCTACTGCTACTACTACATCTACTGCTACTGCTACTGCTATTGCTACAACTACTGCTACTGCTCTTACTGTTACTACTATTGCTCTTACTGCTACTGCTACTGCTAGTGCTAGTGCTTCTACTGTTGCTGCTACTACTGCTGCTCCTACTATTGCTGCTACTACTACGGCTACTGCTACTGCTACTACTGCTACTGCTGCTGCTCCTGCTACTGCAACTGCTACTCCTGCTCCTGCTGCTACTACTGCTGCTACTAATACTGCTGCTACTACTGCTACTGGTACTACTCCTGCTACTGCTACTGCTACTACTACTCCTTCTACTGCTACTACTGCTGTTGCTACTACTGCTGCTCCTGCTACTGCTACTGCTCTTACTGCTACTGCTACCTCTACTGCTCTTACTACTACTGCTGCTACTGCTACTACTGGTGCTGCTACTACTGCTGATGCAACTACTGCTGCTGCTACTACTCCTGCTGCTACTACTGCTGCTGCTACTACTGCTGTTGCTGCCACTACTGCTGCTACTACTACTGCTGCTATTACTGCTGCTACTACTGCTACTGCTACCACTGGTACTGCTGCTGCTACTTCTATTGTTATTGCTACTGCTACAGCTACTGTTACTGCTCTTACTTCTACTGCTACTGCTGCTACTGCTTCTGCTGCTGCTACTACTACTGCTACTGCTGCTACTACTGCTGATGCTGCTACTGCTGCTACTCCTGCTGCTACTACTACTACTACTACTACTGCTACTGCTGCTGCTGCTACTGCTACTACTATTACTACTGCTGCTGCTACTACTACTGCTACTGCTGCTACTGCTGCTGCTACTAATGCTGCTGCTACTGCTGCTACTCCTGCTGCTATTACTGCTACCGCTACTACTGGTGCTGCTAATATTCCTGCTGCTACTACTGCTGCTGCTACTACTGCTGCTGCTACTACGGCTACTGCTACTACTACTGCTGCTACTACTACTGCTGTTGCTGCAGCTACTTCTGCTGCTGCTACTCCTGCTGCTACTACTGCTACTACTACTGCTACTACTGCTACTGCAGCTACTACTCCTGCTACAGCTACTGCTACTGGTACTCCTTCTGCTGCTACTACTGCTGCTGCTCCTACTACTGCTACTGCTCCTTCTACTGCTACTGCTACCTCTACTGCTCTTACTGCTAATGCTATTGCTCTTACTGCTACTGCTGCTGCTACTGCTACTACTGGTGCTGCTATTACCGGTGGTGCTACTACTGCTGATGCTACTACTGATGCTGCTACTACTCCTGCTGCTACTACTGCTCCTACTACTACTGCCGCTGCTACTACTGCTGCTGCTACTACTGCTGCTTCTACTACTGCTACTGCTACTGCTACTACTGCAACTGCTGCGGCTACTGCTACATCTACTGTTACTGCTCTTACTTCTACTGCTACTGCTGCTATTGCTACTACTACTACTACTACTACTGCTACTGCTATTACGGCTGCTGCTACTACTGTTAATGCTACTGCAACTGCAACTGCTACTGCTACTGCTACTGCTACAGCTACTGTTACTGCTCATACTTCTACTGCTGCTACTGCTACTGCTGCTACTACTACTACTACCACCACTGCTACTGCTGCTGCTGCTACTACTACTGCTGCTGCTACTACTACTGCTGTTGCTGCAGCTACTCATGCTGCTGCTACTCCTACTGCTACTGCTACTGCTACTTCTACTGCTCTTACTTCTAATGATACTGCTACTGCTGCTCCTACTACTGCTGCTCCTGCTACTGCTACTACTACAGCTACTGCTACTGCTACTGCTATTGCTACAACTACTGCTACTGCTCTTACTGTTACTACTATTGCTCTTACTGCTACTGCTACTGCTAGTGCTAGTGCTTCTACTGTTGCTGCTACTACTGCTGCTCCTACTATTGCTGCTACTACTACGGCTACTGCTACTACTGCTACTGCTGCTGCTCCTGCTACTGCAACTGCTACTCCTGCTCCTGCTGCTACTACTGCTGCTACTAATACTACTGCTACTACTGCTACTGGTACTACTCCTGCTACTGCTACTGCTACTACTACTCCTTCTGCTGCTACTACTGCTGTTGCTACTACTGCTGCTCCTGCTACTGCTACTGCTCCTTCTACTGCTACTGCTCTTACTGCTACTGCTACCTCTACTGCTCTTACTGCTACTGCTACTGCTCTTACTGCTACTGCTGCTACTGCTACTACTGGTGCTGCTACTACTGCTGATGCAACTACTGCTGCTGCTACTACTCCTGCTGCTACTACTGTTGCTGCTACTACTGCTGTTGCTGCTACTGCTCTTGCTACTACTACTGCTGCTATTACTGCTGCTGCTACTACTGCTAGTGCTACTACTGGTACTGCTGCTGCTACTTCTACTGCTACTGCTACTGCTACAGCTACTGTTACTGCTCTTACTTCTACTGCTACTGCTGCTACTGCTACTGCTGCTACTACTACTGCTACTGATGCTGCTACTGCTGCTACTCCTGTTGCTGCTGCTACTACTACTACTGCTACTACTGCTGCTACTGCTACTACTATTACTGCTGCTGCTACTACTGCTACTGCTACAGCTACTGTTACTGCTCTTACTTCTACTGCTACTGCTGCTACTGCTACTGCTGCTACTACTACTGCTACTGCTGCTACTGCTGCTGCTACTACTGCTGCTGCTACTGCTGCTACTCCTGCTGCTACTACTGCTACTGCTACTACTGGTGCTGCTAATATTCCTGCTGCTACTACTGCTGCTGCTACTACTGCTGCTGCTACTACGGCTACTGCTACTACTGCTACTGCTACTGCTGCTGCTACTACTACTGCTGTTGCTGCAGCTACTCTTGCTGCTGCTACTCCTGCTGCTACTACTGCTAATACTACTGCTACTACTGCTACTGCAGCTACTACTCCTGCTACTGCTACTGCTACTCCTTCTGCTGCTACTACTGCTGCTGCCTCTACTACTGCTACTGCTCCTTCTACTGCTACTGCTACCTCTACTGCTCTTACTGCTAATGCTATTGCTCTTACTGCTACTGCTGCTGCTACTGCTACTACTGGTGCTGCTATTACCGGTGCTGCTACTACTACTGATGCTACTACTGCTGCTGCTACTACTCCTGCTGCTACTACTGCTCCTGCTACTACTGCCGCTGCTACTACTGCTGCTGCTACTACTGCTGCTGCTACTACTGCTGCTGCTACTGCTACATCTACTGTTACTGCTCTTACTTCTACTGCTACTGCTGCTATTACTACTACTACTACTGCTGCTGCTACTGCTGCTGCTACTGCGGCTACCCCTGCTGCTGCTACTGCTACTGCTATTACGGCTGCTGCTACTACTGCTACTGCTACTACTGCTACTGCTGCTGCAACTGCTACTGCTACTGCTACAGCTACTGTTACTCCTCTTACTTCAACTGCTGCTACTGCTATTGCTACAACAACTACTACTACTGCTACTGCTGCTGCTACTGTGGCTACCCCTGCTGCTGCTACTGCTACTGCTATTACGGCTGCTGCTACTACTGCTACTGCTACTACTGCTACTGCTGCTGCTACTGTTACTGCTACTGCAACTGCTACTGCTACTGCTACAGTTACTGTTACTGCTCTTACTTCTACTGCTGCTACTGCTACTGCTTCTACTACTACTACTACCACTGCTACTGCTGCTACTGCTACTACTATTAGTGCTGCTGCTACTACTGCTACTGCTACTGCTACTACTGCAACTGCTGCTGCTATTGCTACTGCTACTGCTACTGCAAGTGCTACAGCTACTGCTACAGCTACTGTTACTGCTCTTACTTCTACTGCTACTGCTGCTACTGCTACTGCTGCTGCTACTACTACTACTGCTGCTACTACTGCTGATGCTACTACTGCTACTGCTACTACTGTTGCTGCTAATACTGCTGCTGCTACTGCTAGTGCTACTGCTGAGGATACTACTACTGCTGCTGCTACTGCTACTACTGCTACTGCTGCTGCTACTGGTACTGCAACTGCTACTGCTACTGTTACTGCTCTTACTTCTACTACTACTGCATCAGCTACTGTTACTGCTGGTGTTGCTACTGCTGGTGCTGCTACTGCTGCTACTACTGCTACTGCTACAGCTCTTACTGCTACTGATACTGCTACTGCTGCTCCTGCTACTGCTACAGCTACTGCTACTACTACTGCTGCTACTACTCCTGCTGCTACTACTGCTACTACTGCGACTACTGCGACTACTGCTACTGCTGCTACTACTCCTGCTACTGCTACTGCCACTCCTTCTGCTGCTCCTACTACTGCTCTGCTCCTTCTACTGCTACTGCTCTTACTGCTACTGCTACCTCTACTGCTCTTACTGCTATTGTTATTGCTCTTACTGCTACTGTTGCTGCTACTGCTACTACTAGTGCTGCTACTACTGCTGATGCTACTACTGCTGCTGCTACTACTCCTGCTGCTACTACTGCTCCTGCTACTACTGCCGCTGCTACTACTGCTGCTGCTACTACTGCTGCTGCTACTACTGCTGCTGCTACTGCTACATCTACTGTTACTGCTCTTACTTCTACTGCTACTGCTGCTATTACTACTACTACTACTGCTGCTGCTACTGCTGCTGCTACTGCGGCTACCCCTGCTGCTGCTACTGCTACTGCTATTACGGCTGCTGCTACTACTGCTACTGCTACTACTGCTACTGCTGCTGCAACTGCTACTGCTACTGCTACAGCTACTGTTACTCCTCTTACTTCAACTGCTGCTACTGCTATTGCTACAACAACTACTACTACTGCTACTGCTGCTGCTACTGTGGCTACCCCTGCTGCTGCTACTGCTACTGCTATTACGGCTGCTGCTACTACTGCTACTGCTACTACTGCTACTGCTGCTGCTACTGTTACTGCTACTGCAACTGCTACTGCTACTGCTACAGTTACTGTTACTGCTCTTACTTCTACTGCTGCTACTGCTACTGCTTCTACTACTACTACTACCACTGCTACTGCTGCTACTGCTACTACTATTAGTGCTGCTGCTACTACTGCTACTGCTACTGCTACTACTGCAACTGCTGCTGCTATTGCTACTGCTACTGCTACTGCAAGTGCTACAGCTACTGCTACAGCTACTGTTACTGCTCTTACTTCTACTGCTACTGCTGCTACTGCTACTGCTGCTGCTACTACTACTACTGCTGCTACTACTGCTGATGCTACTACTGCTACTGCTACTACTGTTGCTGCTAATACTGCTGCTGCTACTGCTAGTGCTACTGCTGAGGATACTACTACTGCTGCTGCTACTGCTACTACTGCTACTGCTGCTGCTACTGGTACTGCAACTGCTACTGCTACTGTTACTGCTCTTACTTCTACTACTACTGCATCAGCTACTGTTACTGCTGGTGTTGCTACTGCTGGTGCTGCTACTGCTGCTACTACTGCTACTGCTACAGCTCTTACTGCTACTGATACTGCTACTGCTGCTCCTGCTACTGCTACAGCTACTGCTACTACTACTGCTGCTACTACTCCTGCTGCTACTACTGCTACTACTGCGACTACTGCGACTACTGCTACTGCTGCTACTACTCCTGCTACTGCTACTGCCACTCCTTCTGCTGCTCCTACTACTGCTCTGCTCCTTCTACTGCTACTGCTCTTACTGCTACTGCTACCTCTACTGCTCTTACTGCTATTGTTATTGCTCTTACTGCTACTGTTGCTGCTACTGCTACTACTAGTGCTGCTACTACTGCTGATGCTACTACTGCTGCTGCTACTACTCCTGCTGCTACTACTGCTCCTGCTACTACTGCTGCTGTTACTACTGCTGCTGTTACTACTGCTGCTGCTATTACTGCTGCTGCTACTACTGCTACTGCTACTACTGCAACTGCTGCTGCTACTGCTACTGCTACAGCTACTGTTACTGCTCTTACTTCTACTGCTACTGCTGCTACTGCTACTGCTGCTACTACTACTACTACTAATACTGCTACTGCAGCTGCTGCTACTGCGGCTACCCCTGCTGCTACTGCTATTACGGCTGCTGCTACTACTACTGCTACTGCTACTACTGCTGCTGCTGCTGCTACTGCTGCTGCTACTGCAACTGCTACTGTTACTGCTACTGCTACAGCTACTGTTACTGCTCTTACTTCTACTGCTACTGCTGCTACTGCTACTGCTGCTGCTACTACTACTACTGCTACTGCTGCTGCTGCTGCTACTACTATTAGTGCTGCTGCTACCACTTATACTGCTACTACTACTACTGCAACTGGTGCTGCTACTGCTACTGCAAGTGCTACCGCTACAGCTACTGTTACTTATCTTACTTCTACTGCTACTGCTGCTACTGGTACTGCTACTACTACTGCTACTGCTGCTACTACTGCTGATGCTGCTACTGCTGCTACTGCTACTACTCCTGCTGCTGCTACTACTGCTACTGCTGCTGCTACTACTACTGCTGTTGCTGCAGCTACTCCTGCTGCTGCTACTCCTGCTGCTACTACTGCTACTACTACTACTGCTACTACTGCTACTGCTGCTACTACTCCTGCTACTGCTACTGCTACTCCTTCTGCTGCTACTACTGTTGCTGCTCCTACTACTGCTACTCCTCCTTCTACTGCTACTGCTCTTACTGCTACTGCTACCTCTACTGCTCTTACTGCTACTGTTATTGCTCTTACTGCTACTATTGCTGCTACTGCTACTACGGTGCTGCTACTACTGGTGCTGCTACTACTGCTGATGCTACTACTGCTGCTGCTACTACTCCTACTGCTACTACTGCTGCTGCTACTACTGCTGCTGCTACTACTGCTGCTACTACTGCTGCTGCTATTACTGCTGCTGCTGCTGCTACTACTGCTACTGCTACTACTACTACTGCAACTGCTGCTGCTACTGCTACTGCTACTGTTACAGCTACTGTTACTGCTCTTACTTCTACTGCTACTGCTGCTACTGATACTGCTGCTACTACTACTGCTGCTACTGCTGCTGCTGCTACTGAGGCTACCCCTGCTGCTGCTACTGCTACTGCTATTAGGGCTGCTGCTACTACTGCTACTGCTACTGCTACTACTGCTACTGCTGCTGCTACTGCTACTGCTGCTGCTACTGCTACTGCAACTGCTACTGCTACTGCTACTGCTACAACTACTGTTACTGCTCTTACTTCTACTGCTACTGCTGATACTGCTGCTGCTACTACTACTACTACTGCTGCTGCTGCTCCAGTGATGCTGCTACCACTTATACTGCTACTGTTACTACTGCAACTGCTGCTGCTACTGCTACTGCAAGTGCTACCGCTACAGCTACTGTTACTGCTCTTACTTCTACTGCTACTGCTGCTACTGCTACTGCTACTGCTACTAATACTGCTACTACTGCTACTACTGCTGATGCTGTGCTGCTACTCCTGCTGCTGCTACTACTGCTACTGCTACTACTGCTACTGCTACTATTCCTGCTGCTAGTACTCCTTCTGCTACTACTGCTACTGGTACTACTATTGCTGCTACAACTGCTGCTGCTACTACGGCTACTACTACTGCTACTGCTGCAGCTACTACTACTGCTACTGCTACTACTACTGCTGTTGCTGCAGCTGGTCATGCTGCTGCTACTCCTACTGCTACTGCTCTTACTGCTACTGATATTGCTACTGCTGCTCCTACTACTGCTGCTCCTGCTACTGCTACTGCTACAGCTACTGCTACTGCTACTGCTATTGCTACAGCTACTGCTACTGCTACTGCTCTTACTGCTACTACTATTGCTCTTACTGCTACTGCTGCTGCTAGTACTAGTGCTTCTACTGTTGCTGCTACTACTGCTGCTCCTACTACTGCTGCTACTACTACGGCTACTGCTACTGCTACTACTGCTACTGCTGCTGCTCCTGCTACTGCAACTGCTACTCCTACTGCTACTACAGCTGCTACTAATACTGCTGCTACTACTGCTACTGCTACTACTACTCCTGCTACTGCTACTGCTACTACTACTCCTTCTGCTGCTACTACTGCTATTGCTACTACTGCTGCTCCTGCTACTGCTACTGCTCCATCTACTGCTACTGCTTTTACTGCTCCATCTACTGCTACTACTGGTGCTGCTACTACTGGTGCTGCTACTACTGCTGATTCTACTACTGCTGCTGCTACTACTCCTGCCTGTACTACTGCTGCTGCTACTATTGCTGTTGCTGCTACTGCTGCTGCTACTACTACTGCTGCTATTACTGCTGCTGCTACTACTGCTACTGCTACTGCTACTACTGGTACTGCTGCTGCTACTTCTACTGCTACTGCTACTACTGGTACTGCTGCTGCTACTTCTACTGCTACTGCTACTGCTACAACTACTGTTACTGCTCTTACTTCTACTGCTACTGCTGCTACTGCTACTGATGCTACTACTACTACCACTTCTACTGCTGCTGCTGCTACTGCTGCTACTCCTGATGCTGCTACTGCTATTACTGCTGCTGTTACTACTGCTACTGCTACTACTGCTACTGCTGCTGCTACTGCTACTGCTACTACTACTGCTACTGCTACTGCTACAGCTACTGTTACTGCTCTTACATCTACTGCTACTGCTGCTACTACCACTACTGCTACTGCTGCTGCAACTGCTGCTGCTACTACTGCTACTGCTACTACTGATGCTGCTACTATTCTTGATGCTACTACTCCTGCTGCTACTAATGCTGCTGCTACTACTGCTGCTGCTACTACGGCTACTGCTACTGCTACTACTGCTACTGCTACTGCTGCTGCTATTACTACTGCTGTTGCTGCAGCTACTCCTGCTGCTGCTACTCCTGCTGCTACTACTGCTACTACTGCTGCTACTACTACAGCTACTACTGCTACTGCTGCTACAGCTACTGCTACTGCTCCTTCTACTGCTACTGCTCTTACTGCTACTGCTACCTCTACTGCTCTTACTACTACTGCTACTGCTCTTTGTTACTGATGCTGCTACTGCTACTACTGGTGCTGCTACTACTGTTGATGCTACTACTACAGATGCTACTACTCCTGCTGCTACTACTGCTACTTCTCCTAGTTCTGCTGCTACTGCTGCTGCCGCTACTACTTCTGCTCCTGCTACTGCTTCTGCAACGGCTACTTCTACTGCTACTGCTCTTACTGCTACTGCTACCTGTACTGCTTACTACTGCTACTGCTCTTACTGCTACTGCTGCAGCTACTCCTGCTGCTGCTACTCCTGCTGCTGCTACTGCTACTACAGCTGCTACTACTACTGCTACTACTGCTACAGCTACTGCTACTCCTTCTGCTGCTACTACTGCTGCTGCTACTGCTCCTTCTACTACTACTGCTCTTACTGCTACTGCTACCTCTACTGCTCTTACTACTACTGCTACTGCTCTTTGTTACTGATGCTGCTACTGCTACTACTGGTGCTGCTACTACTGGTGCTGCTACTACTGCTGATGCTACTACTACTGATGCTACTACTCCTGCTGCTACTACTGCTACTGCTCCTACTTCTGCTGCTACTGCTGTTGCTGCTACTGCTGCTGCTACTACTACTGCTGCTATTACTGCTGCTGCTACTACTGCTACTGCTACTGCTACTGCAACTACTGGTACTGCTGCTGCTACTTCTACTGCTACTACTACTGCTACAACTACTGTTACTGCTCTTACTTCTACTGCTACTGCTGCTACTGCTACTGATGCTACTACTACTACTACTTCTACTGCTGCTGCTGCTACTGCTGCTACTCCTGATGCTGCTACTGCTATTACTGCTGCTGTTACTACTGCTACTGCTACTGCTACTATTGCTACTGCTGCTGCTACTGCTACTGCTACTGCTACTACTACTGCTACTGCTACAGCTACTGTTACTGCTCTTACATCTACTGCTACTGCTGCTTCTACCACTACTGCTACTGCTGCTGCTACTACTGCTACTGCTACTACTGATGCTGCTACTATTCTTGCTGCTACTACTCCTGCTGCTACTAATGCTGCTGCTACTACTTCTGCTGCCACTACGGCTACTGCTACTGCTACTACTACTACTGCTACTGCTGTTGCCGCAGCTTCTCCTGCTGCTACTACTGCTACTACTGCTGCTACTACTACTGCTACTACTGCTACTGCTCCTTCTACTGCTACTGCTCTTACTGCTACTGCTACCTCTACTGCTCTTACTGCTATTGCTACTGCACTTTGTTACTGATGCTGCTACTGCTACTACTGGTGCTGCTACTACTGCTGATGCTACTACTACTGATGCTAATACTCCTGCTGCTACTACTGCTACTGCTCCTAGTTCTGCTGCTACTGCTGCTGCTGCTACTACTTCTGCTCCTGCTACTGCTTCTGCAACTGCTACTTCTACTGCTACTGCTACATGTACTGCTCTTACTACTGCTACTGCTCTTACTGCTACTGCTGCAGCTACCCCTGCTGCTGCTACTCCTGCTGCTGCTACTGCTACTACTGCTGCTACTACTACTACTGCTACTACTGCTACTGCTGCTACAGCTACTGCTACTCCTTCTGCTGTGACTACTGCTGCTGCTACTGCTCCTTCTACTGCTACTGCTCTTACTGCTACTGCTACCTCTACTGCTCTTACTACTACTGCTACTACTCTTTGTTACTGATGCTGCTACTGCTACTACTGGTGATGCTACTACTGCTGATGCTACTACTACTGATGCTACTACTCCTGCTGCTACTACTGCTACTGCTCCTACTTCTGCTGCTACTGCTGCTGCTGCTACTACTTCTGCTCCTGCTACTGCTTCTGCAACTGCTACTTCTACTGCTACTGCTCTTACTGCTACTGCTACCTGTACTGCTGATGCTACTACTACTGCTGCTACTACTCCTGCTGCTACTACTGCTACTGCTACTACTACTGTTGCTGCTACTGCTGCTGCTACTACTGCTGCTACTACTTCTACTGCTATTACTGTTGCTGCTACTACTGCTACTGCTACTGCTACTACTGCTACTGCTACTGCTGCTACTGCTACTGCTGCTGCTGCTACTGCTGCTACTCCTGCTGCTGCTAATGCTATTACTGCTGCTGCTACTACTGCAACTGCTGCTGCTACTACTACTGCTACTGCAAGTGCTACTGCTACTGCTACTACTGCTGCTACTACTACTGCTACTACTGCTACTGCTCCTTCTACTGCTACTGCTCTTACTGCTACTGCTACCTCTACTGCTCTTACTGCTATTGCTACTGCACTTTGTTACTGATGCTGCTACTGCTACTACTGGTGCTGCTACTACTGCTGATGCTACTACTACTGATGCTAATACTCCTGCTGCTACTACTGCTACTGCTCCTAGTTCTGCTGCTACTGCTGCTGCTGCTACTACTTCTGCTCCTGCTACTGCTTCTGCAACTGCTACTTCTACTGCTACTGCTACATGTACTGCTCTTACTACTGCTACTGCTCTTACTGCTACTGCTGCAGCTACTCCTGCTGCTGCTACTCCTGCTGCTGCTACTGCTACTACTGCTGCTACTACTACTACTGCTACTACTGCTACTGCTGCTACAGCTACTGCTACTCCTTCTGCTGTGACTACTGCTGCTGCTACTGCTCCTTCTACTGCTACTGCTCTTACTGCTACTGCTACCTCTACTGCTCTTACTACTACTGCTACTACTCTTTGTTACTGATGCTGCTACTGCTACTACTGGTGATGCTACTACTGCTGATGCTACTACTACTGATGCTACTACTCCTGCTGCTACTACTGCTACTGCTCCTACTTCTGCTGCTACTGCTGCTGCTGCTACTACTTCTGCTCCTGCTACTGCTTCTGCAACTGCTACTTCTACTGCTACTGCTCTTACTGCTACTGCTACCTGTACTGCTGATGCTACTACTACTGCTGCTACTACTCCTGCTGCTACTACTGCTACTGCTACTACTACTGTTGCTGCTACTGCTGCTGCTACTACTGCTGCTACTACTTCTACTGCTATTACTGTTGCTGCTACTACTGCTACTGCTACTGCTACTACTGCTACTGCTACTGCTGCTACTGCTACTGCTGCTGCTGCTACTGCTGCTACTCCTGCTGCTGCTAATGCTATTACTGCTGCTGCTACTACTGCAACTGCTGCTGCTACTACTACTGCTACTGCAAGTGCTACTGCTACTGCTACTGCTACAGCTACTATTAGTGCTCTTACTTCTACTGCTACTGCTGCTACTGCTACTACATCTACTACTACTATTGCTACTGCTGCTGCTACTACTGCTACTGCTAGTACTGGTGCTGCTACTAATCCTGCTGCTACTACTCCTACTGCTACTACTGCTGCTGCTACTACGGCTACTGCTACTGCTACTGCTACTGCTACTGCTGCTACTACTACTGCTGTTGCTGCAGCTACTCCTGTTGCTGCTAGTCCTGCTGCTACTACTGCTACTACTACTACTGCTACTATTGCTACTGCTGCTACTACTCCAACTACTGCTACTGCTACTCCTTATGCTGCTACTACTGCTGCTACTCCTACTACTGCTACTGCTCCTTCTACTGCTACTGCTCTTACTGCTACTGCTACCTCTACTGCCCTTACTGCTACTGTTATTGCTCTTACTGCTATTGCTGCTGCTACTGCTACTACTGGTCCTGCTACTACTGGTGCTGCTACTACTGCTGATGCTACTACTGCTGCTGCTACTACTGCTCCTGCTACTACTGCTGCTGCTACTGCTGCTGCTACTACTGCTGCTGCTACTACTGCTGCTGCTATTACTGCTGATGCTACTACTGCTACTGCCACTACTACTACTGCAACTGCTGCTGCTACTGCTACTGCTACTGCTACTGCTACTGCTACTGCTCTTACTTCTACTGCTACTGCTGCTACTGTTACTGCTGCTACTACTACTGCTACTGCTGCTGCTGCTACTGTGGCTACCCCTGCTGCTGCTACTGCTATTACGGCTGCTGCTACTACTGCTACTGCTACTGCTACTACTGCTACTGCTGCTGCTACTGCTACTACTGCTACTGCTGCTGCTACTGTTACTGTAACTGCTACTGCTACTGCTACTGCTACAAGTACTGTTACTGCTCTTACTTCTACTGCTACTGCTGATACTGCTGCTGCTGCTACTACTGCTACTGCTGCTGCTGCTACTTCTACTACTATTAGTGCTGCTGCTACCATTTATACTGCTACTGCTACTACTGCAACTGCTGCTGCTACTGCTACTCAAGTGCTACCGCTACAGCTACTGTTACTGCTCTTACTTCTACTGCTACTGCTGCTACTGCTACTGCTACTGCTACTGCTACTACTACTGCTACTGCTACTGCTGCTACTACTGCTGATGCTGCTACTACTGCTACTGCTGCTACTCCTGCTGCTGCTACTACTGCTACTGCTACTACGGCTGCTGCTACTATTCCTGCTGCTACTATTCCTGCTGCTAGTACTCCTGCTGCTACTACTGCTGCTGCTACAACTGCTGCTGCTACTACGGCTACTACTACTACTGCTACTGCTGCAGCTACTACTACTGCTGCTGCTACTCATGCTGCTGCTACTCCTACTGCTACTGCTACTGCTCTTACTGCTACTGATACTGCTACTGCTGCTCCTACTACTGCTGCTCCTGCTACTGCTACTGCTACAGCTACTGCTACTGCTACTGCTATTGCTACAGCTACTGCTACTGCTCTTACTGCTACTACTATTGCTCTTACTGCTACTGCTGCTACTAGTACTAGTGCTTCTACTGTTGCTGCTACTACTGCTGCTCCTACTACTGCTGCTACTACTACGGCAACTGCTACTGCTACTACTGCTACTGCTGCTGCTCCTGCTACTACAACTGCTACTCCTGCTGCTACTACTGCTGCTACTACTGCTGCTACTAATACTGCTGCTACTACTGCTACTGCTACTACTACTCCTGCTACTGCTACTGCTACTGCTACTACTACTCCTTCTGCTGCTACTACTGCTATTGCTACTACTGCTGCTCCTGCTACTGCTACTGCTCCTTCTACTGCTACTGCTTTTTCTGCTACTGCTACCTCTACTGCTCTTACTGCTACCGCTACTGCTCTTACTGCTACTGCTGCTGCTACTGCTACTACTGGTGCTGCTACTACTGCTGATGCTACTACTGCTGCTGCTACTACTGCTGCTGCTACTATTGCTGTTGCTGCTACTGCTGCTGCTACTACTACTGCTGCTATTACTGCTGCTGCTACAACTGCTACTGCTACTACTGGTACTGCTGCTGCTACTTCTACTGCTACTGCTACTGCTACAAGTACTGTTACTGCTCTTACTTCTACTGCTACTGCTGCTACTGCTACTGATGCTACTACTGCTACTACTTCTACTGCTGCTGCTGCTACTGCTGCTACTCCTGATGCTGCTACTGCTATTACTGCTGCTGTTACTATTGCTACTGCTACAGCTACTACTGCTACTGCTGCTGCTACTGCTACTGCTACTGCTACTACCACTGCTACTGCTACAGCTACTGTTACTGCTCTTACATCTACTGCTACTGCTGCTACTACCATTACTGCTACTGCTGCTGCAACTGCTGCTGCTACTACTGCTACTGCTACTACTGATGCTGCTACTATTCTTGCTGCTACTACTCCTGCTGCTACTAATGCTGCTGCTACTACTGCTGCTGCTACTACGGCTACTGCTACTGCTACTACTGCTACTGCTACTGTTGCTGCTACTACTACTGCTGTTGCTGCAGCTACTCCTGCTGCTGCTACTCCTGCTGCTACTACTGCTACTATTGCTGCTACTACTACTGCTACAACTACTACTGCTGCTACAGCTACTGCTACTGCTCCTTCAACTGCTACTGCTCTTACTGCTACTGCTACCTCTACTGCTCTTACAGCTACTGCTGCTGCTCTTTGTTACTGATGCTGCTACTGCTACTACTGGTGCTGCTACTACTGCTGATGCTACTACTACTGATGCTACTACTCATGCTGCTACTACTGCTACTGTTCCTAGTTCTGCTGCTACTGCTGCTGCTGCTACTACTTCTGCTCCTGCTACTGCTTCTGCAACTGCTACTTCTACTGCTACTGCTCTTACTGCTACTGCTACCTGTACTGCTCTTACTACTGCTACTGCTCTTACTGCTACTGCTGCAGCTACTCCTGCTGCTGCTACTCCTGCCGCTGCTACTGCTACTACTGCTGCTACTACTACTGCTACAACTGCTACTGCTGCTACAGCTACTGCTACTTCTTCTGCTGCTACTACTGCTGCTGCTACTGCTCCTTCTACTGCTACTGCTCTTACTGCTACTGCTACCTCTACTGCTCTTTGTTACTGATGCTGCTACTGCTACTACTGGTGCTGCTACTACTGCTGATGCTACTACTACTGATGCTACTACTCCTGCTGCTACTACTGCTATTGCTCCTACTTCTGCTGCTACTACTGCTGCTGCTACTACTTGTGCTCCTGCTACTGCTTCTGCAACTGCTACTTCTACTGCTACTGCGCTTACTGCTACTGCTACCTGTACTGCTGATGCTACTACTGCTGCTATTACTACTCCTGCTGCTACTACTGCTACTGCTACTACTGCTGCTACTGCTGCTGCTACTACTTCTGCTGCTATTACTGTTGCTGCTACTACTGCTACTGCTATTACTGTTGCTGCTGCTGCTGCTACTGCTGCTACTCCTGCTGCTGCTACTGCTATTACTGCTGCTGCTATTACTCCTACTGCTACTGCTACTACTGCTACTGCTGCTGCTACTACTACTGCTACTGCTACTACCGCTATTGCTGCTGCTACTACTACTGCTACTGCAAGTGCTACTGCTACTACTATTACTGCTACAGCTACTGTTAGTGCTCTTACTTCTACTGCTACTGCTGCTAGTGCTACGACATCTACTACTACTACTGCTACTGCTGCTGCTACTACTGCTACTGCTAGTATTGGTGCTGCTACTAATCCTGCTGCTACGACTCCTGCTGCTACTACTGCTGCTGCTACTACGGCTACTGCTACTGCTACTGCTGCTGCTACTACTACTGCTGTTGCTGCAGCTACTCCTGCTGCTACTACTACTGCTACTACTACTACTACTGCTCCTACTGCTACTGCTGCTACTACTCCAGCTACTGCTACTGCTACTTCTTCTGCTGCTACTACTGCTGCTGCTCCTACTACTGCTACTGCTCCTTGTACTGCTACTTCTCTTACTGCTACTGCTACCTCTACTGCTCTTACTGCTACTGTTATTGCTCTTACTGCTATTGCTGCTGCTACTGCTACTACTGGTCCTGCTACTACTGGTGCTGCTACTACTGCTGATGCTACTACTGCTGCTGCTACTACTCCTGCTGCTACTACTGCTCCTGCTACTACTGCTGCTGCTGCTGCTGCTACTACTGCTGCTGCTATTACTGCTGCTGCTACTACTGCTACTGCTACTGCAACTGTTGCTGCTACTGCTACTGCTATTGCTACATCTACTGTTACTGCTCTTACTTCTACTGCTACTGCTGCTACTGCTACTGCTACTACTACTGCTACTGCTGCTGCTGCTACTGCGGCTACCCCTGCTGCTGCTACTGCTACTGCTGTTACGGCTGCTGCTACTACTGCTACTGCTACTGCTACTACTGCTACTGCTGCTGCTACTACTGCTACTGCTACTGCTACTACTGCTACTGCTGCTGCTACTGCTGCTGCTACTACTGCTACTGCTACTGCTACAACTACTGTTACTGCTCTTACTTCTACTGCTACTGCTGCTACTGCTACTGCTGCTACTACTACTACTGCTACTGCTGCTGCTGCTACTACTATTAGTGTTGCTGCTACTACTGCTACTGCTACTACTGCAACTGCTGCTGCTGCTGCTACTGCTATTACTACTTCTACTACTACTGCTACTGCTACAACTACTGTTACTGCTCTTACTTCTACTGCTACTGCTGCTACTGCTACTGATGCTACTACTACTACTACTACTACTTCTACTGCTGCTGCTGCTACTGCTGCTACTCCTGATGCTGCTACTGCTATTACTGCTGCTGTAACTACTGCTACGGCTACTGCTACTACTGCTACTGCTGCTGCTACTGCTACTACTGCTACTGCTACTGCTACAGCTACTGTTACTGCTCTTACATCTACTGCTACTGCTGCTACTACCACTACTGCTACTGCTGCTGCAACTGCTGCTGCTACTACTGCTACTGCTACTACTGATGCTGCTACTATTCTTGCTGCTACTACTCCTGCTGCTACTAATGCTGCTGCTACTACTGCTGCTGCTACTACGGCTAGTGCTACTGCTACTACTGCTACTGCTACTGTTGCTGCTACTACTACTGCTGTTGCTGCAGCTACTCCTGCTGCTGCTACTCCTGCTGCTACTACTGCTACTACTGCTGCCACTACTACTGCTACTACTGCTACTGCTGCTACAGCTACTGCTACTGCTCCTTCTACTGCTACTGCTCTTACTGCTACTGCTACCTCTACTGCTCTTACTGCTACTGCTACTGCTCTTTGTTACCGATGCTGCTACTGCTACTACTGGTGCTGCTACTACTGGTGCTGCTACTACTGATGATGCTACTACTACTGATGCTACTACTCCTGTTGCTACTACTGCTACTGCTCCTACTTCTGCTGCTACTGCTGCTGCTGCTACTACTTCTGCTCCTGCTACTGCTTCTGCAACTGCTACTTCTACTGCTACTGCTCTTACTGCTACTGCTACCTGTACTGCTCTTACTACTACTGCTGCTCTTACTGCTACTGCTGCAGCTGCTACTCCTGCTGCTGCTGCTGCTACTGCTACTACTGCTGCTACTACTACTGCTACTACTACTACTGCTGCTACAGCTACTGCTACTCCTTCTGCTGCTACTACTGCTCCTTCTACTGCTACTCCTTACTGCTACTGCTACCTCTACTGCTCTTACTGCTACTTTTACTGCTCTTTGTTACTGATGCTGCTACTGCTACTACTGGTGCTGCTACTACTGGTGCTGCTACTACTGCTGATGCTACTACTACTGATGCTACTACTCCTGCTGCTACTACTGCTATTGCTCCTACTTCTGCTGCTACTGCTGCTGCTACTACTACTTCTGCTCCTGCTACTGCTTCTGCAACTGCTACTTCTACTGCTACTGCTCTTACTGCTACTGCTACCTGTACTGCTGATGCTACTACTGCTGCTGCTACTACTCCTGCTGCTACTACTGCTACTGCTAATACTGCTGTTGCTGCTACTGCTGCTGCTACTACTTCTGCTGCTATTACTGTTGCTGCTACTACTGCTACTGCTACTGCTACTACTGCTACTACTGCTGCTGCTACTGCTGCTACTCCTGCTGCTGCTACTGCTATTACTGTTGCTGCTACAACTCCTACTGCTACTGCTACTACTGCTACTGCTGCTGCTACTACTACTGCTACTGCAAGTGCTACTGCTACTGCTACTGCTACAGCTACTGTTAGTGCTCTTACTTCTACTGCTACTGCTGCTACTGCTACTGCGTCTACTACTACTACTGCTACTGCTGCTGCTACTACTGCTACTGCTAGTACTGGTGCTACTACTAATCCTGCTGCTACGACTCCTGCTGCTACTACTGCTGCTGCTACTACGGCTACTGCTACTGCTACTGCTACTCCTGCTGCTACTACTACTGCTGTTGCTGCAGCTACTCCTGCTGCTACTACTCCTGCTGCTACTACTGCTACTACTACTACTGCTACTACTGCAACTGCTGCTACTACTCCAGCTACTGCTACTGCTACTCCTTCTACTGCTACTACTGCTGCTGCTCCTACTACTGCTACTGCTCCTTCTACTGCTACTGCTCTTACTGCTACTGCTACCTCTACTGCTCTTACTGCTACTGTTATTGCTCTTACTGCTATTGCTGCTGCTACTGCTACTACTGGTCCTGCTACTATTGGTGCTGCTACTACTGTTGATGCTACTACTGCTGCTGCTACTACTCCTGCTGCTACTACTGCTCCTGCTACTACTGCTGCTACTGCTACTGCTGCTGCTACTACTGCTGCTGATATTACTGCTGCTGCTACTACTGCTACTACTACTGCAACTGCTGCTGCTACTGCTACTGCTACAGCTACTGTTACTGCTCTTACTTCTACTGCTACTGCTGCTACTGCTACTGCTGCTACTACTACTACTGCTCCTGCTGCTGCTGCTACTGCGGCTACCCCTGCTGCTGCTACTGCTACTACTATTACGGCTGCTGCTACTGCTACTGCTACTGCTACTGCTGCTACTACTGCTACTGCTACTGCTACTACTGCTACTGCTGCTGCTACTGCTACTACAACTGCTACTGCTACTGCTACAACTACTGTTACTGCTCTTACTTCTACTGCTACTGCTGCTACTGCTACTGCTGCTACTACTACTACTACTGCTACTGCTGCTGCTGCTACTGCTTCTACTATTAGTGCTGCTGCTACTACTCCTACTGCTACTACTGCAACTGCTGCTGCTACTGCTACTGCAAGTGCTACTGCTACTGCTACCTGTACTGCTCTTACTACTGCTACTGCTCTTACTGCTACTGCTGCAGCTACTCCTGCTGCTGCAACTGCTACTACTGCTGCTACTACTACTACTGCTACTACTGCTACTGCTGCTACAGCTACTGCTACTCCTTCTGCTGCTACTACTGCTCCTTCTACTGCTACTGCTCTTACTGCTACTGCTACCTCTACTGCTCTTACTGCTACTTTTACTGCTCTTTGTTACTGATGCTGCTACTGCTACTACTGGTGCTGCTACTACTGCTGATGCTACTACTACTGATGCTACTACTCCTGCTGCTACTACTGCTATTGCTCCTACTTCTGCTGCTACTGCTGCTGCTACTACTACTTCTGCTCCTGCTACTGCTTCTGCAACTGCTACTTCTACTGCTACTGCTCTTACTGCTACTGCTACCTGTACTGCTGATGCTACTACTGCTGCTGCTACTACTCCTGCTGCTACTACTGCTACTGCTACTACTGCTGTTGCTGCTACTGCTACCGCTACTACTTCTGCTGCTATTACTGTTGTGCTACTACTGCTACTGCTATTGCTACTACTGCTACTACTGCTGCTGCTACTGCTGCTACTCCTGCTACTGCTATTGCTATTACTGTTGCTGCTACAACTCCTACTGCTACTGCTACTACTGCTACTGCTGCTGCTACTACTGCTACTGCAAGTGCTACTGCTACTGCTACTGCTACAGCTACTGTTAGTGCTCTTACTTCTACTGCTACTGCTGCTACTGCTACTGCATCTACTACTACTGCTACTGCTGCTGCTACTACTGCTACTGCTAGTACTGCGGCTGCTATTAATCCTGCTGCTACGACTCCTGCTGCTACTACTGCTGCTGCTACTACGGCTACTGCTACTGCTGCTGCTACTACTACTGCTGTTGCTGCAGCTACTCCTGCTGCTACTACTCCTGCTGCTACTACTGCTACTACTACTACTGCTACTACTGCTACTGCTGCTACTACTCCAGCTACTGCTACTGCTACTCCTTCTGCTGCTACTACTGCTGCTGCTCCTACTACTGCTACTGCTCCTTCTATTGCAACTGCTCTTACTGCTACTGCTACCTCTACTGCTCTTACTGCTACTGCTACTGCTCTTTGTTACTGATGCTGCTATTGCTACTACTGGTGCTGCTACTACTGGTGCTGCTACTACTGCTGATGCTACTACTGCTGATGCTACTACTCATGCTGCTACTACTGCTATTGCTCCTACTTCTGCTGCTACTGCTGCTGCTGCTACTACTTGTGCTCCTGCTACTGCTTCTGCAACTGCTACTTCTACTGCTACTGCGCTTACTGCTACTGCTACCTGTACTGCTGATGCTACTACTGCTGCTGTTACTACTACTGCTGCTACTACTGCTACTGCTACTACTGCTGCTGCTACTGCTGCTGCTACTACTGCTACTGCTATTACTGTTGCTGCTACTACTGCTACTGCTATTACTGTTGCTGCTGCTGCTGCTGCTACTGCTGCTACTCCTGCTGCTGCTACTGCTATTACTGCTGCTGCTACTACTCCTACTACTACTGCTACTACTGCTACTGCTGCTGCTACTACTACTGCTACTGCTACTACTGCTACTGCTGCTGCTACTACTACTGCTACTGCAAGTGCTACTGCTACTACTACTACTACTGCTACAGCTACTGTTAGTGCTCTTACTTCTACTGCTACTGCTGCTACTGCTACGGCATCTACTACTACTACTGCTACTGCTACTGCTGCTGCTACTACTGCTACTGCTAGTATTGGTGCTGCTACTAATCCTGCTGCTACGAGTCCTGCTGCTACTACTGCTGCTGCTACTACGGCTACTGCTACTGCTACTGCTGCTGCTACTACTACTGCTGTTGCTGCAGCTACTCCTGCTGCTGCTACTACTGCTACTACTACTACTGCTACTACTTCTACTGCTGCTACTACTCCAGCTACTGCTACTGCTACTCCTTCTGCTGCTACTACTGCTGCTGCTCCTACTACTGCTACTGCTCCTTCTACTGCTACTGCTCTTACTGCTACTGCTACCTCTACTACTCTTACTGCCACTGTTATTGCTCTTACTGCTATTGCTGCTGCTACTGCTACTGCTACTACTGGTCCTGCTACTACTGGTGCTGCTACTACTGCTGATGCTACTACTGCTGCTGCTACTACTCCTGCTGCTACTACTGCTCCTGCTACTACTGCTGCTGCTGCTACTGCTGCTGCTACTACTGCTGCTGCTATTACTGCTGCTGCTACTACTGCTACTGCTACTGCAACTGCTGCTGCTACTGCTACTGCTACTGCTACAGCTACTGTTACTGCTCTTACTTCTACTGCTACTGCTGCTACTGCTACTGCTGCTACTACTACTACTGCTACTGCTGCTGCTACTGCGGCTACGCCTGCTGCTGCTACTGCTACTGCTGTTACGGCTGCTGCTACTACTGCTACTGCTACTGTTACTACTGCTACTGCTGCTGCTACTACTGCTACTGCTACTGCTACTACTGCTACTGCTGCTGCTACTGCTACTGCAACTGCTACTGCTACTGCTACAACTACTGTTACTGCTCTTACTTCTACTGCTGCTACTGCTACTGCTGCTACTCCTACTACGGCTACTACTGCTGCTGCTACTGCTACTACTATTAGTGCTGCTGCTACTACTGCTACTGCTACTACTGCAACTGCTGCTGCTACTGCTACTGCAAGTGCTACTGCTACTGCTACAGCTACTGTTAATGCTCTTACTTCTACTGCTACTGCTGCTACTGCTACTGCTACTGCTACTGCTACTACTACTACTACTGCTAGTGCTGCTGCTACTACTACTGCTGTTGCTGCAGCTACTCATGCTGCAGCTACTCCTACTGCTACTGCTACTGCTCTTACTGCTACTGATACTGCTACTGCTGCTCCTACTACTGCTGCTCCTGCTACTGCTACTGCTACAGCTACTGCTACTGCTACTGCTATTGCTACAGCTACTGCTACTGCTACTACTATTGCTCTTACTGCTACTGCTGCTGCTAGTACTAGTGCTTCTACTGTTGCTGCTACTACTGCTGCTCCTACTACTGCTGCTACTACTACGGCTACTGCTACTGCTACTACTGCTATTGCTGCTGCCCTGCTACTGCAACTGCTACTCCTGCTGCTACTACTGCTGCTACTAATACTGCTGCTACTACTGCTACTGCTACTACTACTCCTGCTACTGCTACTGCTACTACTCCTTCTGCTGCTACTACTGCTATTGCTACTACTGCTGCTCCTGCTACTGCTACTGCTCCTTCTACTGCTACTGCTTTTACTGCTACTGCTACCTCCACTGCTCTTACTGCTACTGCTACTGCTCTTACTGCTGCTGCTACTGCTACTACTGGTGCTGCTACTACTGGTGCTGCTACTACTGCTGATGCTACTACTGCTGATGCTACTACTGCTGCTGCTACTACTCCTGCTGCTACTACTGCTGCTGCTACTATTGCTGTTGCTGCTACTGCTGCTGCTACTACTACTGCTGCTATTACTGCTGCTGCTACTACTGCTACTGCTACTACTGGTACTGCTGATGCTACTTCTACTACTACTGCTACTGCTACAACTACTGTTACTGCTCTTACTTCTACTGCTACTGCTGCTACTACTACTGATGCTTCTACTACTACTTCTACTGCTGCTGCTACTGCTGCTACTCCTGATGCTGCTACTGCTATTACTGCTGCTGTTACTATTGCTACGGCTACTGCTACTACTGCTACTGCTGCTGCTACTGCTACTGCTACTGTTACTACTACTGCTACTGCTACTGCTACAGCTATTGTTACTGCTCTTACATCTACTGCTACTGCTGCTACTACCACTAATGCTACTGCTGCTGCAACTGCTGCTGCTACTACTGCTACTGCTACTAGTGATGCTGCTACTATTCTTGCTGCTACTACTCCTGCTGCTACTAATGCTGCTGCTACTACTGCTGCTGCTACTACGGCTACTGCTACTGCTACTACTGCTACTGCTACTGCTGCTGCTACTACTGCTGCTGTTGCTGCAGCTACTCCTGCTGCTGCTACTCCTGCTGCTACTACTGCTACTACTGCTGCTACTACTACTGCTACTACTGCTACTGCTGCTACAGCTACTGCTACTGCTCCTTCTACTGCTACTGCTCTTACTGCTACTGCTACCTCTACTGCTCTTACTGCTACTGCTACTGCTCTTTGTTACTGATGCTGCTACTGCTACTACTGGTGCTGCTACTACTGGTGTTGCTACTACTGCTGATGCTACTACTACTGATGCTACTACTCCTGTTGCTACTACTGCTACTGCTCCTACTTCTGCTGCTACTGCTGCTGCTGCTACTACTTATGCTCCTGCTACTGCTTCTGCAACTGCTACTTCTACTGCTACTGCTCTTACTGCTACTGCTACCTATACTGCTGATGCTACTACTGCTACTGCTCTTACTGCTACTGCTGCAGCTACTCCTGCTGCTGCTACTCTTGCTGCTGCTACTGCTACTACTGCTGCTACTACTACTACTGCTACTACTGCTACTGCTGCTACAGCTACTGCTACTCCTTCTGCTGCTACTACTGCTCCTTCTACTGCTACTGCTCTTACTGCTACTGCTACCTCTACTGCTCTTATTGCTACTTTTACTGCTCTTTGTTACTGATGCTGCTACTGCTACTACTGGTGCTGCTACTACTGGTGCTGCTACTACTGCTGATGCTACTACTACTGATGCTACTACTCCTGCTGCTACTACTGCTATTGCTCTTACTTCTGCTGCTACTGCTGCTGCTACTACTACTTCTGCTCCTGCTACTGCTTCTGCAACTGCTACTTCTACTGCTACTGCTCTTACTGCTACTGCTACCTGTACTGCTGATGCTACTACTGCTGCTGCTACTACTGCTACTGCTACTACTGCTGTTGCTGCTACTGTTGCTGCTACTACTTCTGCTGCTATTACTGTTGCTGCTACTACTGCTACTGCTACTACTGCTACTACTGCTGCTGCTACTGCTGCTACTCCTGCTGCTGCTACTGCTATTACTGTTGCTGCTACTACTCCTACTGCTACTACTGCTACTGCTGCTGCTACTACTACTGCTACTGCAAGTGCTACTGCTACTGCTACTGCTACAGCTACTGTTAGTGCTCTTACTTCTACTGCTACTGCTGCTACTGCTACTGCATCTACTACTACTACTGCTACTGCTGCTGCTACTACTGCTACTACTAGTACTGGTGCTGCTACTAATCCTGCTGCTACGACTCCTGCTGCTACTACTGCTGCTGCTACTACGGCTACTGCTACTGCTACTGCTGCTGCTACTACTACTGCTGTTGTTACAGCTACTCCTGCTGCTACTAATCCTGCTGCTACTACTGCTACTACTACTGCTACTACTGCTACTGCTGCTACTACTCCAACTACTGCTACTGCTACTCCTTCTGCTGCTACTACTGCTGCTGCTACTGCTCCTTCTACTGCTACTGCTCTTACTGCTACTGCTACCTCTACTGCTCTTACTGCTACTGTTATTGCTCTTACTGCTATTGCTGCTGCTACTGCTACTACTGGTCCTGCTACTACCGGTGCTGCTACTACTGCTGATGCTACTACTGCTGCTGCTACTACTGCTCCTGCTACTACTGCTGCTACTGCTACTGCTGCTGCTACTGCTGCTGCTATTACTGCTGCTGCTACTACTGCTACTACTACTGCAACTGCTGCTGCTACTGCTACTGCTACTACTACAGCTACTATTACTGCTCTTACTTCTACTGCTACTGCTGCTACTACTACTGCTGCTACTGCTGCTGCTGCTACTACGGCTACCCCTGCTGCTGCTACTGCTACTACTATTACGGCTGCTGCTACTACTGCTACTGCTACTGCTACTACTGCTACTGCTGCTACTACTGCTACTGTTACTGCTACTGCTGCTGCTACTGCTACTGCTACTGCTACTGCTACAACTACTGTTACTGCTCTTACTTCTACTGCAACTGCTGCTACTGCTACTGCTGCTACTACTACTACTGCTACTGCTGCTACTGCTACTGCTACTACTATTAGTGCTGCTGCTACTACTGCTACTGCTACTACTGCAACTGCTGCTGCTACTGCTACTGCAAGTGCTACTGCTACTGCTACAGCTACTGTTAATGCTCTTACTTCTACTGCTACTACTACTGCTACTGCTACTGCTACTACTACTGCTAGTGCTGCTACTACTACTGCTGCTGCTACTACTGCTGTTGATGTAGCTACTCATGCTGCTGCTACTCCTACTGCTACTGCTACTGCTCTTACTGCTACTGATACTGCTACTGCTGCTCCTACTACCGCTGCTCCTGCTACTGCTACTGCTACAACTACTGCTACTGCTACTGCTATTGCTACAGCTACTGCTACTGCTCTTACTCCTACTACTATTGCACTTACTGCTACTGCTGCTGCTAGTACTAGTGCTTTTACTGTTGCTGCTACTACTGCTGCTCCTACTACTGCTGCTACTACTACGGCTACTGCTGCTGCTACTACTGCTACTACTGCTGCCCTGCTACTGCAACTGCTACTCCTGCTGCTACTACTGCTACTAATACTGATGCTACTACTGCTACTGCTACTACTACTCCTGCTACTGCTACTGCTACTACTACTCCTTCTGCTGCTACTACTGCTATTGCTACTACTGCTGCTCCTGCTACTACTACTGCTCCTTCTACTGCTACTGCTTTTACTGCTACTGCTACCTCTACTGCTCTTACTGCTACTGCTACTGCTCTTACTGCTACTGCTGCTGCTACTGCTACTACTGGTGCTGCTACTACTGGTGCTGCTACTACTGCTGATGCTACTACTACTGCTACTACTCCTGCTGCTACTACTGCTGCTGCTACTATTGTTGTTGATGTTACTGCTGCTGCTACTACTACTGCTGCTATTACTGCTGCTGCTACTACTGCTACTGCTACTGCTACTACTGGTACTGCTGATGCTACTTCTACTGCTACTGCTACTGCTACAACTACTGTTACTGCTCTTACTTCTACTGCTACTGCTACTGATGCTACTACTACTACTACTTCTACTGCTGCTGCTGCTACTGCTGCTACTCCTGATGCTGCTACTGCTATTACTGCTGATGTTACTACTGCTACTGCTACTGCTACTACTGCTACTGCTGCTGCTACTGCTACTGCTACTGCTACTACTACTGCTACTGCTACAGCTACTGTTACTGCTCTTACATCTACTGCTACTGCTGCTACTACCACTACTGCTACTGCTGCTGCAACTGCTGCTGCTACTACTGCTACTGCTACTACTGATACTGCTACTATTCTTGCTGCTACTACTCCTGCTGCTACTAAAGCTGCTGCTACTACTGCTGCTACTACGGCTACTGCTACTGCTTCTACTGCTACTGCTACTGCTGCTGCTACTACTACTGCTGTTGCTGCAGCTACTCCTGCTGCTGCTACTCCTGCTGCTACTACTGCTACTACTGCTACTACTGCTACTACTGCTACTGCTGCTACATCTACTGCTGCTACAGCTACTGCTACTGCTCCTTCTACTGCTACTGCTCTTACTGCTACTGCTACTGCTCTTTGTTACTGATGCTGCTACTGCTACTACTGGTGCTTCTACTACTGCTGATGCTACTACTACTGATGCTACTACTCCTGTTGCTACTACTGCTACTGCTCCTACTGCTACTACTTCAGCTCCTGCTACTGCTTCTGCAACTGCTACTTCTACTGCTACTGCTCTTACTGCTACAGCTACCTGTACTGCTCTTACTACTGCTACTGCTCTTACTGCTACTGCTGCAGCTACTCCTGCTGCTGCTACTCCTGCTGCTGCTACTGCTACTACTGCTGCTACTACTACTACTACTACTACTACTGCTACTGCTGCTACAGCTACTGCTACTCCTTCTGCTGCTACTACTGCTGCTGCTACTGCTCCTTCTACTGCTACTGCTCTTACTGCTACTGCTACCTCTACTGCTCTTACTGCTACTGCTACTGCTCTTTGTTACTGATGCTGCTACTGCTACTACTGTTGCTGCTACTACTGGTGCTGCTACTACTGCTGATGCTACTACTACTGATGCTACTACTCCTGCTGCTACTACTGCTACTGCTCCTACTTCTACTGCTACTGCTGCTGCTACTACTACTTCTGCTCCTGCTACTACTTCTGCAACTGCTACTTCTACTGCTACTGCTCTTACTGCTACTGCTACCTGTACTGCTGATGCTACTACTGCTGCTGCTACTACTCCTGCTGCTACTACTGCTACTGCTACTACTGCTGTTGCTGCTACTGCTGCTGCTACTACTTCTGCTGCTATTACTGGTGCTGCTACTACTGCTACTGCTACTGCTACTACTGCTACTGTTGCTGCTGCTACTGCTGCTACTCCTGCTGCTGCTACTGCTATTACTGCTGCAGCGACTACTCCAACTGCTACTGCTACTACAGCTACTGCTGCTGCTACTACTACTGCTACTGCAAGTGCTAGTGCTACTGCTACTGCTACAGCTACTGTTAGTGCTCTTACTTCTACTGCTACTGCTGCTACTGCTACTGCATCTACTACTACTACTGCTACTGCTGCTGCTACTACTGCTACTGCTAGTACTGGTGCTGCTACTAATCATGCTGCTACTACTACTGCTACTACTACTGCTACTACTGCTACTGCTACTGCTACTCCTTCTGCTGCTACTACTGCTGCTGCTCCTACTACTGCTACTGCTCCTTGTACTGCTACTGCTCTTACTGCTACTGCTACCTCTACTGCTCTTACTGCTACTGTTATTGCTCTTACTGCTATTGCTGCTGCTACTGCTACTAATGGTCCTGCTACTACTGGTGCTGCTACTACTGCTGATGCTACTACTGCTGCTACTACTCCTGCTGCTACTACTGCTCCTGCTACTACTGCTGCTACTGCTACTGCTGCTGCTACTACTACTGCTGCTATTACTGCTGCTGCTACTACTGCTACTACTACTGCAACTGCTGCTGCTACTGCTACTGCTACTGCTACAGCTACTGTTACTGCTCTTACTTCTACTGCTACTGCTGCTACTGCTACTGCTGCTACTACTACTGCTACTGCTGCTGCTGCTACTGCAGCTACCCCTGCTGCTGCTACTGCTGCTACTATTACGGCTACTGCTACTACTGCTACTGCTACTGCTACTACTGCTACTGCTGCTACTACTGCTACTGTTACTGCTACTACTGCTACTACTGCTGCTACTGCTACTGCAACTGCACTGCTACTGCTACAACTACTGTTACTGCTCTTACTTCTACTGCTACTGCTGCTACTGCTACTGCTGCTACTACTGCTACTGCTGCTACTGCTACTGCTACTACTATTAGTGCTGCTGCTACTACTGCTACTGCTACTACTGCAACTGCTGCTGCTACTGCTACTGCAAGTGCTACTGCTACTGCTACAGCTACTGTTAATGCTCTTACTTCTACTGCTACTGCTGCTACTGCTACTGCTACTACTACTGCTAGTGCTGCTACTACTACTGCTGCTGCTACTACTACTGCTGTTGCTGTAGCTACTCATGCTGCTGCTACTCCTACTGCTACTGCTACTGCTCTTACTGCTACTGATACTGCTACTGCTGCTCCTACTACTGCTGCTCCTGCTACTGCTACTGCTACAGCTACTGCTACTGCTACTGCTATTGCTACAGCTACTGCTACTGCTCTTACTCCTACTACTATTGCTCTTACTGCTACTGCTGCTGCTAGTACTAGTGCTTCTACTGTTGCTGCTACTACTGCTGCTCCTACTACTGCTGCTACTACTACGGCTACTGCTGCTGCTACTACTGCTACTACTGCTGCCCTGCTACTGCAACTGCTACTCCTGCTGCTACTACTACTGCTACTAATACTGCTGATACTACTGCTACTGCTACTACTACTCCTGCTACTGCTACTGCTACTACTACTCCTTCTGCTGCTACTACTGCTATTGCTACTACTGCTGCTCCTGCTACTGCTACTGCTCCTTCTACTGCTACTGCTTTTACTGCTACTGCTACCTCTACTGCTCTTACTGCTACTGCTGCTGCTCTTACTGCTACTGCTGCTGCTACTGCTACTACTGGTGCTGCTACTACTGGTGCTGCTAATACTGCTGATGCTACTACTGCTGCTGCTACTACTCCTGCTGCTACTACTGCTGCTGCTGCTACTATTGCTGTTGCTGCTACTGCTGCTGCTACTACTACTGCTGCTATTACTACTGCTGCTACTACTGCTACTGCTACTGCTACTACTGGTACTGCTGATGCTACTTCTACTGCTACTTCTACTGCTACAACTACTGTTACTGCTCTTACTTCTACTGCTACTGCTGCTACTGCTACTGATGCTACTACAACTACTACTACTTCTACTACTGCTGCTGCTACTACTGCTACTCCTGATGCTGCTACTGCTATTACTGCTGCTGTTACTACTGCTACTGCTACTACTGCTACTGCTGCTGCTACTGCTACTGCTACTACTACTGCTACTGCTACAGCTACTGTTACTGCTCTTACATCTACTGCTACTGCTGCTACTACCACTACTGCTACTGCTGCTGCAACTGCTGCTACTACTGCTACTGCTACTACTGATGCTGCTACTATTCTTGCTGCTACTACTCCTGCTGCTACTGCTGCTGCTGCTACTACGGCTACTGCTACTGCTACTACTGCTACTGCTACTGCTGTTGCTACTACTACTGTTGTTGCTGCAGCTACTCCTGCTGCTGCTACTCCTGCTGCTACTACTGCTACTACTGCTACTACTGCTACTACTGCTACTGCTGCTACAGCTACTGCTACTGCTCCTTCTACTGCTACTGCTCTTACTGCTACTGCTACCTCTACTGCACTTACTGCTGCTGCTACTCCTGCTGCTACTACTGATGCTGCTACTGCTACTACTGGTGCTTCTACTACTGATGATGCTACTACTACTGATGCTACTACTCCTGTTGCTACTACTGCTACTGCTCCTACTTCTGCTACTGCTGCTGCTACTACTTCTGCTCCTGCTACTGCATCTGCAACTGCTACTTCTACTGCTACTGCTCTTACTGCTACTGCTACCTGTACTGCTGATGCTACTACTGCTGCTGCTACTACTCCTGCTGCTACTACTGCTACTGCTACTACTGTTGTTGCTGCTACTGCTGCTGCTACTACTTCTGCTGCTATTACTGGTGCTGCTACTACTGCTACTGCTACTGCTACTACTGCTACTGTTGCTGCTGCTACTGCTGCTACTCCTGTTGCTGCTACTGCTATTACTGCTGCAGCTACTACTCATACTGCTACTGCTACTACAGCTACTGCTGCTGCTACTACTACTGCTACTGCAAGTGCTACTGCTACTGCTACTGCTACAGCTACTGTTAGTGCTCTTACTTCTACTGCTACTGCTGCTACTGCTACTGCATCTACTACTACTACTGCTACTGTTGCTGCTACTACTGCTACTGCTAGTACTGGTGCTGCTACTAATCCTGCTGCTACTACTCCTGCTGCTACTGCTTCTGCTACTGCGGCTACTGCTACTGCTACTGCTGCTGCTACTACTACTGTTGTTGCTGCAGCTACTCCTGCTTCTACTACTGCTACTACTACTTCTACTGCTGCTACTACTCCAGCTACTGCTACTGCTACTCCTTCTGCTCCTACTACTGCTGCTGCTGCTCCTACTACTGCTACTGCTCCTTCTACTGCTACTGCTCTTACTGCTACTGCTACCTCTACTGCTCTTACTGCTACTGTTATTGCTCTTACTGCTATTGCTGCTACTACTGCTACTACTGGTCCTGCTACTACTGGTGCTGCTACTACTGCTGATGCTACTACTGCTGCTGCTACTACTCCTGCTGCTACTACTGCTCCTGCTACTACTGCTGCTACTGCTACTGCTGCTGCTACTACTGCTGCTGCTATTACTGCTGCTGCTACTACTGCTACTACTACTGCAACTGCTGCTGCTACTGCTACTGCTACTGCTACAGCTACTGTTACTGCTCTTACTTCTACTGCTACTGCTGCTACTGCTACTGCTGCTACTACTACTGCTACTGCTGCTGCTGCTACTGCGGCTACCCCTGCTGCTGCTACTGCTACTACTATTACGGCTGCTGCTACTACTGCTACTGATACTGCTACTACTGCTACTGCTGCTACTACTGCTACTGGTACTGCTACTACTGCTACTGTTGCTGCTACTGCTACTGCAACTGCTACTGCTACTGCTACAACTACTGTTACTGCTCTTACTTCTACTGCTACTGCTGCTACTGCTACTGCTGCTACTACTACTACTGCTACTGCTGCTACTGCTACTGCTACTACTATTAGTGCTGCTGCTACTACTGCTACTGCTACTACTGCAACTACTGCTGCTACTGCTACTGCAAGTGCTACTGCTACTGCTACAGCTACTGTTAATGCTCTTACTTCTACTGCTACTGCTGCTACTGCTACTGCTACTACTACTGCTAGTGCTGCTACTACTACTGCTGCTACTACTACTACTGCTGTTGCTGTAGCTACTCATGCTGCTGCTACTCCTACTGCTACTGCTACTGCTCTTACTGCTACTGATACTGCTAGTGCTGCTCCTACTACTGTTGCTCCTGCTACTGCTACTGCTACTGCTATTGCTACAGCTACTGCTACTGCTCTTACTCCTACTACTATTGCTCTTACTGCTACTGCTGCTTCTAGTACTAGTGCTTCTACTGTTGCTGCTACTACTGCTGCTCCTACTACTGCTGCTACTACTACGGCTACTGCTGCTGCTACTACTGCTACTACTGCTGCCATGCTACTGCAACTGCTACTCCTGCTACTACTACTGCTGCTACTAATACTGCTGCTACTACTGCTACTGCTACTACTACTCCTGCTACTGCTACTGCTACTACTACTCCTTCTGCTGCTACTACTGCTATTGCTACTACTACTGCTTTTACTGCTACTGCTACCTCTACTGCTCTTACTGCTACTGCTACTGCTACTGCTACTGCTACAGCTACTGTTACTGCTACTGCTACTACTACTGCTACTGCTACAGCTACTGTTACTGCTCTTACATCTACTGCTACTGCTGCTACTACCACTACTGCTACTGCTGCTACTACTGCTACTGCTACTACTGATGCTGCTACTATTCTTGCTGCTACTACTCCTGCTGCTACTAATGCTGTTGCTACTACTGTTGCTGCTACTACGGCTACTGCTACTGCTACTACTGCTACTACTACTACTGCTGCTACTACTACTGCTGTTGCTGCAACTACTCCTGCTGCTGCTACTCCTGCTGCTACTACTGCTACTACTACTACTACTGCTACTGCTGCTACAGCTACTGCTACTGCTCCTTCTACTGCTACTGCTCTTACTGCTACTGCTACCTCTACTGCTCTTACTGCTACTGCTACTGCTCTTTGTTACTGATGCTGCTACTGCTACTACTGGTGCTTCTACTACTGCTGAAGCTACTACTACTGATGCTACTACTCCTGTTGCTACTACTGCTACTGCTCCTACTTCTGCTGCTACTGCTGCTGCTGCTACTACTTCTGCTCCTGCTACTGCATCTGCAACTGCTACTTCTACTGCTACTGCTCTTACTGCTACTGCTACCTGTACTGCTGATGCTACTACTGCTGCTGCTACTACTCCTGCTGCTACTACTGCTACTGCTACTACTGTTGTTGCTGCTACTGCTGCTGCTACTACTTCTGCTGCTATTACTGGTGCTGCTACTACTGCTACTGCTACTGCTACTACTGCTACTGTTGCTGCTGCTACTGCTGCTACTCCTGTTGCTGCTACTGCTATTACTGCTGCAGCTACTACTCCTACTGCTACTGCTACTACAGCTACTGCTGCTGCTACTACTACTGCTACTGCAAGTGCTACTGCTACTGCTACTGCTACAGCTACTGTTAGTGCTCTTACTTCTACTGCTACTACTGCTACTGCTACTGCATCTACTACTACTACTGCTACTGTTGCTGCTACTACTGCTACTGCTAGTACTGGTGCTGCTACTAATCCTGCTGCTACTACTCCTGCTGCTACTGCTTCTGCTATTGCGGCTACTGCTACTGCTACTGCTGCTGCTACTACTACTGCTGTTGCTGCAGCTACTCCTGCTACTACTACTGCTACTACTACTGCTACTGCTGCTACTACTCTAGCTACTGCTACTGCTACTCCTTCTGCTCCTACTACTGCTGCTGCTGCTCCTACTACTGCTACTGCTCCTTCTACTGCTACTGCTCTTACTGCTACTGCTACCTCTACTGCTCTTACTGCTACTGTTATTGCTCTTACTGCTATTGCTTCTGCTACTGCTACTACTGGTCCTGCTACTACTGTGCTGCTACTACTGCTGATGCTACTACTGCTGTTTCTACTACTCCTGCTGCTACTACTGCTCCTGCTACTACTGCTGCTACTGCTACTGCTGCTGCTACTACTGCTGCT
>CAWKYE010000166.1:0-15000 GCA_963853835.1 Calendula officinalis | reverse complement strand
GCTACTGCTACCTCTACTGCTCTTACTGCTACTGTTATTGCTCTTACTGCTATTGCTTCTGCTACTGCTACTACTGGTCCTGCTACTACTGTGCTGCTACTACTGCTGATGCTACTACTGCTGCTGCTACTACTGCTCCTGCTACTACTGCTGCTACTGCTACTGCTGCTGCTACTACTGCTGCTGCTATTACTGCTGCTGCTACTACTGCTACTACTACTGCAACTGCTGCTGCTACTGCTACTGCTACTGCTACAGCTACTGTTACTGCTCTTACTTCTACTGCTACTGCTGCTACTGCTACTGCTGCTACTACTACTGCTACTGCTGCTGCTGCTACTGCGGCTACCCCTGCTGCTGCTACTGCTACTACTATTACGGCTGCTGCTACTACTGCTACTGATACTGCTACTACTGCTACTGCTGCTACTACTGCTACTGGTACTGCTACTACTACTACTGCTGCTGCTACTGCTACTGCAACTGCTACTGCTACTGCTACAACTACTGTTACTGCTCTTACTTCTACTGCTACTGCTGCTACTGCTACTGCTGCTACTACTACTACTGCTACTGCTGCTACTGCTACTGCTACTACTATTAGTGCTGCTGCTACTACTGCTACTGCTACTACTGCAACTGCTGCTGCTACTGCTACTGCAAGTGCTACTGCTACTGCTACAGCTACTGTTAATGCTCTTACTTCTACTGCTACTGCTGCTACTGCTACTGCTACTACTACTGCTAGTGCTGCTACTACTACTGCTGTTGCTGTAGCTACTCATGCTGCTGCTACTCCTACTGCTACTGCTACTGCTCTTACTGCTACTGATACTGCTAGTGCTGCTCCTACTACTGTTGCTCCTGCTACTGCTACTGGTACTGCTACTGCTATTGCTACAGCTACTGCTACTGCTCTTACTCCTACTACTATTGCTCTTACTGCTACTGCTGCTGCTAGTACTAGTGCTTCTACTGTTGCTGCTACTACTGCTGCTCCTACTACTGCTGCTACTACTACGGCTACTGCTGCTGCTACTACTGCTACTACTGCTGCCCTGCTACTGCAACTGCTACTCCTGCTACTACTACTGCTGCTACTAATACTGCTGCTACTACTGCTACTGCTACTACTACTCCTGCTACTGCTACTGCTACTACAACTCCTTCTGCTGCTACTACTGCTATTGCTACTACTGCTGCTCCTGCTACTGCTACTGCTCCTTCTACTGCTACTGCTTTTACTGCTACTGCTACCTCTACTGCTCTTACTGCTACTGCTACTGCTACTGCAACTGCTACAGCTACTGTTACTGCTACTGCTACTACTACTGCTACTGCTACAGCTACTGTTACTGCTCTTACATCTACTGCTACTGCTGCTACTACCACTACTGCTACTGCTGCTGCAACTGCTGCTGCTACTACTGCTACTGCTACTACTGATACTGCTACTATTCTTGCTGCTACTACTCCTGCTGCTACTAATGCTGTTGCTACTACTGCTGCTGCTACTACGGCTACTGCTACTGCTACTACTGCTACTACTACTACTGCTGCTACTACTACTGCTGTTGCTGCAGCTACTCCTGCTGCTGCTACTCCTGCTGCTACTACTACTACTGCTACTGCTGCTACAGCTACTGCTACTGCTCCTTCTACTGCTACTGCTCTTACTGCTACTGCTACCTCTACTGCTCTTACTGCTACTGCTACTGCTCTTTGTTACTGATGCTGCTACTGCTACTACTGGTGCTTCTACTACTGCTGAAGCTACTACTACTGATGCTACTACTCCTGTTGCTACTACTGCTACTGCTCCTACTTCTGCTGCTACTGCTGCTGCTACTACTACTTCTGCTCCTGCTACTGCATCTGCAACTGCTACTTCTACTGCTACTGCTCTTACTGCTACTGCTACCTGTACTGCTGATGCTACTACTGCTGCTGCTACTACTCCTGCTGCTACTACTGCTACTGCTACTACTGTTGTTGCTGCTACTGCTGCTGCTACTACTTCTGCTGCTATTACTGGTGCTGCTACTACTGCTACTGCTACTGCTTCTACTGCTACTGTTGCTGCTGCTACTGCTGCTACTCCTGTTGCTGCTACTGCTATTACTGCTGCAGCTACTACTCCTACTGCTACTGCTACTACAGCTACTGCTGCTGCTACTACTACTGCTACTGCAAGTGCTACTGCTACTGCTACTGCTACAGCTACTGTTAGTGCTCTTACTTCTACTGCTACTGCTGCTACTGCTACTGCATCTACTAGTACTACTGCTACTGTTACTGCTACTACTGCTACTGCTAGTACTGGTGCTGCTACTAATCCTGCTGCTACTACTCCTGCTACTACTGCGGCTACTGCTACTGCTACTGCTGCTGCTACTACTACTGCTGTTGCTGCAGCTACTCCTGCTACTACTACTGCTACTACTACTGCTACTGCTGCTACTACTCCAGCTACTGCTACTGCTACTCCTTCTGCTCCTACTACTGCTGCTGCTGCTCCTACTACTGCTACTGCTCCTTCTACTGCTACTGCTCTTACTGCTATTGCTACCTCTACTGCTCTTACTGCTACTGTTATTGCTCTTACTGCTATTGCTGCTGCTACTGCTACTACTGGTCCTGCTACTACTGGTGATGCTACTACTGCTGATGCTACTACTGCTGCTGCTACTACTCCTGCTGCTACTACTGCTCCTGCTACTACTGCTGCTACTGCTACTGCTGCTGCTACTACTGCTGCTGCTATTACTGCTGCTGCTACTACTGCTACTACTACTGCAACTACTGCTGCTACTGCTACTGCTACTGCTACAGCTACTGTTACTGCTCTTACTTCTACTGCAACTGCTGCTACTGCTACTGCTGCTACTACTACTGCTACTGCTGCTGCTGCTACTGCTACTACTATTACGGCTGCTGCTACTACTGCTACTGATACTGCTACTACTGCTACTGCTGCTACTACTGCTACTGGTACTGCTACTACTGCTACTGCTGCTGCTACTGCTACTGCAACTGCTACTGCTACTGCTACAACTACTGTTACTGCTCTTACTTCTACTGCTACTGCTGCTACTGCTACTGCTGCTACTACTACTACTGCTACTGCTGCTACTGCTACTGCTACTACTATTAGTGCTGCTGCTACTACTGCTACTGCTACTACTGCAACTGCTGCTGCTACTGCTACTGCAAGTGCTACTGCTACTGCAAGTGCTACTGCTACTGCTACAGCTACTGTTAATGCTCTTACTTCTACTGCTACTGCTGCTACTGCTACTGCTACTACTACTGCTAGTGCTACTACTACTACTGCTGTTGCTGTAGCTACTCATGCTGCTGCTACTCCTACTGCTACTGCTACTGCTCTTACTGCTACTGATACTGCTACTGCTGCTCCTACTACTGTTGCTCCTGCTACTGCTACTGCTACAGCTACTGCTACTGCTACTGCTATTGCTACAGCTACTGCTACTGCTCTTACTCCTACTACTATTGCTCTTACTGCTACTGCTGCTTCTAGTACTAGTGCTTCTACTGTTGCTGCTACTACTGCTGCTCCTACTACTGCTGCTACTACTACGGCTACTGATGCTGCTACTACTGCTACTACTGCTGCCCTGCTACTGCAACTGCTACTCCTGCTACTACTACTGCTGCTACTAATACTGCTGCTACTACTGCTACTGCTACTACTACTCCTGCTACTGCTACTGCTACTACTACTCCTTCTGCTGCTACTACTGCTATTGCTACTACTGCTGCTCCTGCTACTGCTACTGCTCCTTCTACTGCTACTACTTTTGCTGCTACTGCTACCTCTACTGCTCTTACTGCTACTGCTACTGCTACTGCTACTGCTACAGCTACTGTTACTGCTACTGCTACTACTACTGCTATTGCTACAGCTACTGTTACTGCTCTTACATCTACTGCTACTGCTGCTACTACCACTACCGCTACTGCTGCTGCAACTGCTGCTGCTACTACTGCTACTGCTACTACTGATGCTGCTACTATTCTTGCTGCTACTACTCCTGCTGCTACTAATGCTGTTGCTACTACTGCTGCTGCTACTACGGCTACTGCTACTGCTACTACTGCTACTACTACTGCTGCTACTACTACTGCTGTTGCTGAAGCTACTCCTGCTGCTGCTACTCCTGCTGCTACTACTGCTACTACTACTACTACTGCTACTGCTGCTACAGCTACTGCTACTGTTCCTTCTACTGCTACTGCTCTTACTGCTACTGCTACCTCTACTGCTCTTACTGCTACTGCTACTGCTCTTTGTTACTGATGCTGCTACTGCTACTACTGGTGCTTCTACTACTGCTGAAGCTACTACTACTGATGCTACTACTCCTGTTGCTACTACTGCTACTGCTCCTACTTCTGCTGCTACTGCTGCTGCTGCTACTACTTCTGCTCCTGCTACTGCTTCTGCAACTGCTACTTCTACTGCTACTGCTCTTACTGCTACTGCTACCTGTACTGCTCTTACTACTGCTACTTCTCTTACTGCTACTGCTGCAGCTACTCCTGCTGCTGCTACTGCTACTACTGCTGCTACTACTACTACTGCTACTACTGCTACTGCTGCTACAACTACTGCTACTCCTTCTGCTGCTACTACTGTTACTGCTACTGCTCCTTCTACTGCTACTGCTCTTACTGCTACTGCTAGTGCTCTTTGTTACTGATGCTGCTACTGCTACTACTGGTGCTGCTACTACTGGTGCTGCTACTACTGCTGATGCTACTACTACTGATGCTACTACTCCTGCTGCTACTACTGCTACTGCTCCTACTTCTGCTGGTACTGCTGCTGCTGCTACTACTTCTGCTCCTGCTACTGCTTCTGCAACTGCTACTTCTACTGCTACTGCTCTCACTGCTACTGCTACCTGTACTGCTGATGCTACTACTGCTGCTGCTACTACTCCTGCTGCTACTACTGCTACTGCTACTACTGCTGTTGCTGCTACTGCTGCTGCTACTACTTCTGCTGCTATTACTGGTGCTGCTACTACTGCTACTGCTACTGCTACTACTGCTACTGCTGCTGCTGCTACTGCTGCTACTCCTGCTGCTGCTACTGCTATTACTGCTGCAGCTACTACTCCTACTGCTACTGCTACTACAGCTACTGCTGCTGCTACTACTACTGCTACTGCAAGTGCTACTGCTACTGCTACTGCTACAGCTACTGTTAGTGCTCTTACTTCTACTGCTACTGCTGCTACTGCTACTGCATCTACTACTACTACTGCTACTGCTGCTGCTACTACTGCTACTGCTAGTACTGGTGCTGCTACTAATCCTGCTGCTACTACTCCTGCTGCTACTACTGCTTCTGCTACTACGGCTACTGCTACTGCTACTGCTACTGCTCCTGCTACTACTACTACTGCTACTACTACTGCTACTGCTGCTACTACTCCAGCTACTGCTACTGCTACTCCTTCTGCTGCTACTACTGCTGCTGCTCCTACTACTGCTATTGCTCCTTCTATTGCTACTGCTCTTACTGCTACTGCTACCTCTACTGCTCTTACTGCTACTATTATTGCTCTTACTGCTATTGCTGCTGCTACTGCTACTACTGGTCCTGCTACTACTGGTGCTGCTACTACTGCTGATGCTACTACTGCTGCTGCTACTACTCCTGCTGCTACTACTGGTCCTGCTACTACTGGTGCTGCTACTACTGCTGATGCTACTACTGCTGCTGCTACTACTGCTGCTGCTATTACTGCTGCTGCTACTACTGCTACTGCTACTGCTACTACTGGTACTGCTGCTGCTACTTCTACTGCTACTGCTACTGCTACAACTACTGTTACTGCTCTTACTTCTACTTCTACTGCTACTGATGCTACTACTACTACTTCTACTGCTGCTGCTGCTACTGCTGCTACTCCTGATGCTGCTACTGCTATTACTGCTACTGTTACTACTGCTACTGCTACTGCTACTACTGCTACTGCTGCTGCTACTGCTACTGCTACTACTACTGCTACTGCTACAGCTACTGTTACTGCTCTTACTTCTACTGCTACTGCTGCTACTACCACTACTGCTACTGCTGCTGCAACTGCTGTTGCTGCTACTGCTGCTACTACTGCTACTACTACTAATGCTGCTTCTATTCTTGCTGCTATTACTCCTGCTGCTACTAATGCTGCTGCTACTACTGCTGCTGCTACTACGGCTACTGCTACTGCTACTACTGCTACTGCTACTGCTGCTACTACTACTACTGCTGTTGCTGCAGCTACTCCTCCTGCTGCTACTCCTGCTGCTACTACTGCTACTACTGCTGCTACTACTACTACTACTGCTACTGCTGCTATAGCTACTGCTACTCCTTCTGCTGCTACTACTGCTGCTGCTACTGCTCCTTCTACTGCTACTGCTCTTACTGCTACTGCTACCTCTACTGCTCTTACTGCTACTGCTACTGCTCTTTGTTACTGATGCTGCTACTGCTACTACTGGTGCTGCTACTACTGGTGCTGCTACTACTGCTGATGCTACTACTACTGATGCTACTACTCCTGCTGCTACTACTGCTACTGCTCCTATTTTTGCTGCTACTGCTGCTGCTGCTTCTACTTCTGCTGCTACTACTGCTACTGCAACTGCTACTTCTACTGCTCCTGCTACTGCTACTGCTCCTTCTACTGCTACTGCTCTTACTGCTACTGCTACCTCTACTGCTCTTACTGCTACTGTTATTACTCTTGCTGCTACTGCTGCTGCTACTGCTACTACTGGTCCTGCTACTACTGGTGCTGCTACTACTGCTGATGCTACTACTGCTGCTGCTACTACTCCTGCTACTACTACTGCTCCTGCTACTGCTGCTGCTGCTACTACTGCTGCTACTACTGCTGCTGCTATTACTGCTGCTGCTGCTACTGCTACTGCTACTACTACTACTGCAACTGCTGCTGCTACTGCTACTGCTACTGCTACAGCTACTGTTACTGCTCTTACTTCTACTGCTACTGCTGCTACTGCTACTGCTGCTACTACTACTACTGCTACTGCTGCTGCTGCTACTGCGGCTACCCCTGCTGCTGCTACTGCTACTGCTATTACGGTTGCTGCTACTACTGCTACTGTTACTGCTACTACTGCTACTGCTGCTGCTACTACTGCTACTGCTACTGCTACTACTGCTACTACTGCTGCTACTGCTACTGCAACTGATACTGCTACTGCTACAACTACTGTTACTGCTCTTACTTCTACTGCTACTGCTGCTACTGCTACTGCTGCTACTACTACTACTACTGCTACTGCTGCTGCTACTGCTACTACTATTAGTGCTGCTGCTACTACTGCTACTGCTACTACTGCAACTGCTGCTGCTACTGCTACTGCTACAGCTACTGTTACTGCTCTTACTTCTACTGCTACTACTGCTACTGCTACTGCTACTGCCACTACTACTGCTAGTGCTGCTACTACTGCTGATGCTGCTACTGCTGCTACTCCTGCTACTGCTACTACTGCTACTGCTACTACTGCTACTGCTACTATTCCTGCTGCTACTATTCCTGCTGCTAGTACTCCTGCTACTACTACTGTTGCTGCTACAACTGCTGCTGCTACTACGGCTACTGCTACTACTGCTACTGCTGCAGCTACTACTACTACTGCTGCTACTAGTACTGCTGTTGCTGCAGCTACTCATGCTGCTGCTACTCCTACTCCTACTGCTACTGCTACTGCTCTTACTGCTACTGATACTGGTACTGCTGCTCCTACTACTGCTGCTTTTGCTACTGCTACTGCTACAGCTACTGCTACTGCTACTGCTATTGCTACAGCTACTGCTACTGATCTTACTGCTACTACTATTGCTCTTACTGCTACTGCTGCTGCTAGTACTAGTGCTTCTACTGTTGCTGCTACTACTGCTGCTCCTACTACTGCTGCTACCACTACGGCTACTGCTACTGCTACTAATGCTACTGCTGCTGCTCCTGCTACTGCAACTGCTACTCCTATTGCTGCTCCTGCTACTGCTACTGCTACTGCTCCTTCTACTGCTACTGCTTTTACTGCTACTGCTACCTCTACTTCTCTTACTGCTACTGCTACTGCTCTTACTGCTACTGCTGCTGCTACTGCTACTACTGGTGCTGCTACTACTGGTGCTGCTACTACTGCTGATGCTACTACTGCTGCTGCTACTACTCCTGCTGCTACTACTGCTGCTGCTACTACTACTGCTGCTATTACTACTGCTGCTACTACTGCTACTGCTACTGCTACTACTGGTACTGCTGCTACTTCTACTGCTACTGCTACTGCTACAGCTACTGTTACTGCTCTTACTTCTACTGCTACTGCTGCTACTGCTACTGATGCTACTACTACTACTGCTACTGCTGCTGATGCTACTGCTGCTACCCCTGATGCTGCTACTACTATTACTGCTGCTGTTACTACTGCTACTGCTACAGCTACTGCTACTGCTACAGCTACTGCTATTGCTACAGTTACTGCTACTGCTCTTACTGCTACTACTATTGCTCTTACTGCTACTGCTGCTGTTAGTGCTAGTGCTTCTACTGTTGCTGCTACTACTGCTGCTGCTACTACTACTGCTGCTACTACGGCTACTGCTACTGCTACTACTGCGACCGATACTGCTACTGCTACTGCAACTGCTACTCCTGCTGTTACTACTGCTGCTACCAATACTGCTGCTACTACTGCTACTGCTACTACTACTCCTGCTACTGCTACTGCTACTGCTACTCCTTCTGCTTCTACTACTACTGCTGCTACTACTGCTCCTCCTGCTCCTGCTCCTGCTACTGCTACTGCTCCTTCTACTGCTACTGCTCTTACTGCTACTGCTACCTCTATTGCTCTTACTGCTACTGCTACTGCTCTTACTGCTACTGATGCTGCTACTGCTACTACTGGTGCTGCTACTACTGCTGATGCTACTACTGCTGCTGCTACTAATCCTGCTGCTACTACTGCTACTGCTACTACTGCTGTTGCTGCTACTGCTGCTGCTACTACTTCTGCTACTATTACTATTGCTGCTACTACTACTACTACTACTGCTACTACTGCTACTGCTGCTGCTGCTACTGCTGCTACTCCTGCTGCTGCTACTGCAATTACTGCTGCTGCTACTACTCCTACTGCTACTGCTACTACTGCTGCTACTACTACTGCTACTGCAAGTGCTACTGCTACTGCTACTGCTACTGCTACAGCTACTGTTAGTGCTCTTACTTCTACTGCTACTGCTACTGCTGCTACTACTACCGCTACTGCTGATGCTACTACTGCTACTGCTAGTACTGGTGCTGCTACTAATCCTGCTGCTACTACTCCTGCTGCTACTACTGCTGCTGCTACTACGGCTACTGCTACTGCTACTACTGCTACTGCTGCTGCTACTACTGCTGTTGCTGCAGCTACTCCTGCTTCTGCTACTCCTGCTGCTACTACTACTACTGCTACTACTGCTACTGCTGCTACTACTCCTGCTACTGCTACTACTACTCCTTCTGCTGCTACTACTGCTGCTGCTCCTACTACTGCTACTGCTCCTTCTACTGCTACTGCTCTTACTGCTACTGCTACCTCTACTGCTCTTACTGCTACTGTTATTGCTCTTACTGCTAGTGCTGCTGCTACTGCTACTACTGGTCCTGCTACTACTGGTGCTGCTACTACTGCTGATGCTACTACTGCTGCTGCTACTACTCCTGCTGCTACTACTGCTCATGCTACTACTGCTGCTGCTACTTCTGCTGCTACTAATGCTGCTGCTATTACTGCTGCTGCTACTACTGCTGCTGCTACTACTACTGCAACTGCTGCTGCTACTGCTACTGCTACTGCTACAGCTACTGTTACTGCTCTTACTTCTACTGCTACTGCTGCTACTGCTACTGCTGCTACTACTGCTACTGCTACTGCTACTACTGCTACTGCTGCTGCTACTGCTACTGCAACTGCTACTGCTACTGCTACTGCTACAACTACTGTTACTACTGCTACTGCTGCTACTACTACTACTACTGCTACTGCTGCTGCTGCTGCTACTGCTACTACTATTAGTGTTGCTGCTACTACTGCTACTGCTACTACTGCAACTGCTGCTGCTACTGCTACTGCTACAGCTACTGTTACTGCTCTTACTTCTACTGCTACTGCTGCTGCTACTACTACTGCTACTGCAAGTGCTACTGCTACTGCTACTGCTACAGCTACTGTTAGTGCTCTTACTTCTACTGCTACTGCTGCTACTGCTACTGCTGCTACTACTACTACTACTACTGCTGCTGCTACTACTGCTACTGCTAGTACTGGTGCTGCTACTATTCCTGCTGCTACTACTCCTGCTGCTACTACTGCTGCTGCTACTACTGCTACTGCTACTACTGCTACTGCTACTGCTGCTGCTACTACTACTGCTGTTGCTGCAGCTACTCCTGCTGCTGCTACTCCTGCTGCTACTACTGCTACTACTACTACTGCTACTACTGCTACTGCTGCTACTACTCCTGCTACTGCCACTGCTACTCCTTCTGCTGCTACTACAGCTGCTGCTCCTAGTACTGCTGCTACCACTACGGCTACTGCTACTGCTACTACTGTTACTGCTGCTGCTCCTTCTACTGCAACTGCTACTCCTACTGCTGCTCCTGCTACTGCTACTGCTACTGCTCCTTCTACTGCTACTGCTTTTACTGCTACTGCTACCTCTACTGCTCTTATTGCTACTGCTCTTATTGCTACTGCTACTGCTACTGCTACTACTGGTGCTACTACTGCTGGTGCTGCTACTACTGCTGATGCTACTACTGCTGCTGCTACTACTCCTGCTGCTACTACTGCTGCTGCTACTACTGCTGTTGCTGCTACTGCTGCTGCTACTACTACTGCTGCTATTACTACTGCTACTACTACTGCTACTGCTACTGCTACTACTGGTACTACTGCTGCTACTTCTACTGCTACTGCTACTGCTACTGCTACAGCTACTGTTACTGCTCTTACTTCTACTGCTACTGCTGCTACTGCTACTGATGCTACTACTACTACTACTACTGCTACTGCTGCTGATGCTACTGCTGCTACTCCTGATGCTGCTACTACTATTACTGCTGCTGTTACTACTGCTACTGCTACAGCTACTGCTACTGCTACTGCTACAGCTACTGCTACTGCTATTGCTACAGTTACTACTACTGCTCTTACTGCTACTACTATTGCTCTTACTGCTACTGCTGCTGTTAGTGCTAGTGCTTCTACTGTTGCTGCTACTACTGCTGCTGCTACTACTGCTGCTGCTACTACGGCTACTGCTACTGCTACTACCGCTACTGCTACTGCAACTGCTACTCCTGCTGCTACTACTGCTGCTACCAATACTGCTGCTACTACTGCTACTGCTACTACTACTCCTGCTACTGCTACTGCTACTCCTTCTGCTTCTACTACTGCTGCTGCTACTACTGCTCCTCCTGCTCCTGCTACTGCTACTGCTACTGCTCCTTCTACTGCTACTGCTCTTACTGCTACTGCTACCTCTATTGCTCTTACTGCTACTGCTACTGCTCTTACTGCTACTACTGCTGCTACTGCTACTACTGGTGCTGCTACTACTGCTGATGCTACTACTGCTGCTGCTACTAATCCTGCTGCTACTACTGCTACTACTACTGCTGTTGCTGCTACTGCTGCTGCTACTACTTCTGCTACTATTACTATTGCTGCTACTACTGCTACTGCTACTGCTACTACTGCTACTAGTGTTGCTGCTACTGCTGCTACTCCTGCTGCTGCTACTGCTATTACTGCTGCTACTACTAGTCCTACTGCTACTGCTACTACTGCTGCTGCTACTACTACTGCTACTGCAAGTGCTACTGCTACTGCTACTGCTACTGCTACAGCTACTGTTAGTGCTCTTACTTCTACTGCTACTGCTGCTACTGCTACTGCTGCTACTACTACTACTGCTACTGCTGCTGCTACTACTGCTACTGCTAGTACTGGTGCTGCTACTAATCCTGCTGCTACTACTCCTGCTGCTACTACTGCTGCTGCTACTACGGCTACTGCTACTGCTACTACTGCTACTGCTCCTGCTGCTGCTACTACTACTGCTGTTGCTGCAGCTACTCCTGCTGCTGCTACTCCTGCTACTACTCCTGCTACTGCTACTCCTTCTGCTGCTACTACAGCTGCTGCTCCTACTACTGCTACTGCTCCTTCTACTGCTACTGCTCTTACTGCTACTGCTACCTCTACTGCTCTTACTGCTACTGTTATTGCTCTTACTGCTAGTGCTACTGCTACTACTGGTCCTGCTACTACTGGTGCTGCTACTACTGCTGATGCTACTACTGCTTCTGCTACTACTCCTGCTACTACTACTGCTCATGCTACTACTCCTGATGCTACTACTGCTACTGCTACTACTACAGCTACTGTTACTGCTCTTACTTCTACTGCTACTGCTGCTACTGCTACTGCTGCTACTACTGCTACTGCTACTGCTACTACTGCTACTGCTGCTGCTACTACTGCTACTGCTACTGCTACTACTGCTACTGCTGCTGCTACTGCTACTGCAACTGCTACTGCTACTGCTACTGCTACAACTACTGTTACTGCTCTTACTTCTACTGCTACTGCTGCTACTGCTACTGCTGCTACTACTACTACTACTGCTGCTGCTGCTACTGCTACTACTATTAGTGTTGCTGCTACTACTGCTACTGCTACTGCTACTACTGCAACTGCTGCTGCTACTGCTACTGCAAGTGCTACTGCTACTGCTACAGCTACTGTTACTGCTCTTACTTCTACTGCTACTGCTGGTGCTACTACTACTGCTACTGCAAGTGCTACTGCTACTGCTACTGCTACAGCTACTGTTAGTGCTCTTACTTCTACTGCTACTGCTGCTACTACTACTACTGCTACTGCTGCTGCTACTACTGCTACTGCTAGTACTGGTGCTGCTACTATTCCTGCTGCTAATACTACTCCTGCTGCTACTACTGCTGCTGCTACTACGGCTATTGCTACTGCTACTACTGCTACTGCTACTGCTGCTGCTACTACTACTACTGTTGCTGCAGCTACTCCTGCTGCTACTCCTGCTGCTAGTACTGCTACTACTACTACTGCTACTACTGCTACTGCTGCTACTACTCCTGCTACTGCTACTGCTACTACAGCTGCTGCTCCTACTACTGCTGCTACCACTACGGCTACTGCTACTGCTACTACTGCTACTGCTGCTGCTCCTGCTACTGCAACTACTACTCCTCCTCCTGCTCCTGCTACTGCTACTGCTACTGCTACTGCTCCTTCTACTGCTACTGCTTTTACTGCTACTGCTACCTCTACTGCTCTTACTGCTACTGCTCTTACTACTACTGCTACTGCTACTGCTACTACTGGTGCTGCTACTGCTGGTGCTGCTACTACTGCTGATGCTACTACTGCTGCTGCTACTACTGCTGCTGCTACTACTGCTGTTGCTGCTACTGCTGCTGCTACTACTACTGCTGCTATTACTACTGCTGCTACTACTGCTACTGCTACTGCTACTACTGGTACTGATGCTGCTACTTCTACTGCTACTGCTACTGCTACAGCTACTGTTACTGCTCTTACTTCTACTGCTACTGCTGCTACTGCTACTGATGCTACTACTACTACTACTACTACTGCTACTGCTGCTGATGCTACTGCTGCTACTCCTGATGCTGCTACTACTATTACTGATGCTGTTACTACTGCTACTGCTACAGCTACTGCTACTGCTACAGCAACTGCTACTGATATTGCTACAGTTACTGCTACTGCTCTTACTGCTACTACTATTGCTCTTACTGCTACTGCTGCTGTTAGTGCTAGTACTTCTACTGTTGCTGCTACTACTGCTGCTGCTACTACTACTACTGCTACTACGGCTACTGCTACTGCTACTACTGCTACTGCTACTGCTACTGCAACTGCTACTCCTGCTGCTACTACTGCTGCTACCAATACTGCTGCTACTACTGCTACTGCTACTACTGCTACTGCTACTCCTTCTGCTTCTACTACTGCTGCTGCTACTACTGCTCCTCCTGCTCCTGCTACTGCTACTGCTACTGCTCCTTCCACTGCTACTGATGTTACTGCTACTGCTACCTCTATTGCTCTTACTGCTACTGCAACTGCTCTTACTGCTACTGCTGTTGCTGCACCTACTCATGCTGCTACTCCTGCTGCTACTACTGCTACTGCTACTACTGCTACTGCTGCTACTACTCCTACTACTGCTACAGCTACTCCTTCTGCTGCTACGACAGCTGCTGCTCCTACTACTGCTACTGCTCCTTCTACTGCTACTGCTCTTACTGCTACTGCTACCTCTGCTGCTCTTACTGCTAGTGTTATTGCTCTTACTGCTACTGCTGCTGCTACTGCTACTACTGGTGCTGCTACTACTGCTGATGCTACTACTGATGCTGCTACTACTCCTGCTGCTACTACTGCTCCTGCTACTACTGCTGCTGCTGCTACTGCTGCTGCTACCACTACTGCTGCTACTACTGCTGCTGCTATTACTGCGCTGCTACTACTGCTACTGCTACTACTCCTACTGCAACTGCTGCTACTGCTACTGCTACAGCTACTGTTACTGCTCTTACTTCTACTGCTACTGCTGCTACTGCTACTGCTGCTCCTACTACTACTGCTACTGCTACTGCTGCTCCTACTACTACTGCTACTGCTGCTGCTGCTACTGCGGCTACCCCTGCTGCTGCTACTGCTACTGCTATTACGGCTGCTGCTACTACAGCTACTGCTACTACTGCTACTGCTGCTGCTACTACTGCTACTGCTACTGCTGCTGCTGCTACTGCTACTGCAACTGCTACTGCTACTGCTACAACTACTGTTACTGCTCTTACTTCTACTGCT
>CAWKYE010000164.1:0-2500 GCA_963853835.1 Calendula officinalis | reverse complement strand
AAAAATAAAACAAAATGCTATGTACGCCCATAGAGAGGAATCATGAAGGGTTAGCTTGAAATCACACATGTGTGTATACATGGTTTGGCGAGGACGAACCAATCCCGGCCGAAGCGCCCTTGCACCGGGCCACGGGCCAAACGCGCCCGAAAAGATACAACTTTGTTCCCGACGTCAACTTGTGCCGTAAACGGGTCACCTCCAGAAACGAAAATGCCACTCCGACGAAAATTTTGCTTATTTCTTACTTAACCTCGAGAAAGTCCTACCCGGCCCGAATTAAGCCTACGGAACGGGCCGAAATTGCCCGAAAACAAAAATTCTTTTTCGAAAGTCTCTTCTTTTATGATTAATAACGATCATGCAAAATTTCGGACAAATCCCAACACATTTTAAAAATTGTGACTTATTGGCCAAATCAATGTCTGTTCCTGTCACTTAGGTTTTTGTGCATAATGTATATATAGGGGGGAGCTGTGAGAGCCAAGGGACTGACTCGCCAAGGGCCCTTTCAAGGGATTTTGGCGCCCATGGCCTGGAGGTAGTCGGGGTTGTGCCTCCCCCCCAAGTCGCCGCCTAGAAAACACCCCGTGCCCGTCCCGAGCCGCACACCGTGCCCGTCGCCGATGAAAACGTGCCTGTTGCCTTGTCGAGTCCGGACATCGTGACCGGTGGTCCGGACATCGTGATCGCTGGTCCGGACATCGTGACCGCTGGTCCGGACATCGTGATCGCTGGTCCGGACATCGTGCCCCCTGGTCCGGACATCGTGCCCGCTGGTCCGGACATCGTGATCGCTGGTCCGGACATCGTGCCCGCTGGTCCGGACATCGTGATCGCTGGTCCGGACATCGTGCCCGCTGGTCCGGACATCGTGATCGCTAGTCCGGACATCGTGATCGCTAGTCCGGACATCGTGCACGCTGGTCCGGACATCGTGATCGCTGGTCCGGACATCGTGATCGCTCGTCCCGACATCGTGCCCGCTGGTCCGGACAGCGTGATCGCTGGTCCGGACACCTTGATTGTTTGTCCGGACATCGTGCCCGCTGGTCCGGACATCGTGCCCGCTGGTCCGGACATCGTGCCCGCTGGTCCGGACATCGTGATCGCTAGTCCGGACATCGTGATCGCTAGTCCGGACATCGTGATCGCTACCCCGGACATCGTGATCGCTAGCCCGGACATCGTGCCCGCTGGTCCGGACATCGTGCCCGCTGGTCCGGACATCGTGCCCGCTGGTCCGGACATCGTGATCGCTAGTCCGGCCATCGTGATCGCTAGCCCGGACATCGTGATCGCTAGCCCGGACATCGTGATCGCTAGCCCGGACATCGTGATCGCTAGCCCGCACATCGTGCCCACTGGTCCGGACATCGTGCCCGCTGGTCCGGACATCGTGCCCGCTGGTCCGGACATCGTGCTCGCTAGTCCGGACACCGTGATCGCTGGTCCGGACAGCGTGATCACTGGTCCGGACATCGTGCTCGCTGGTCCGGACACCGTGCTCGCTCGTCCGGACATCGTGATCGCTAGCCCGGACATCGTGCCTGATCAAAAAAAAATTGTGACTTATTGGCCAAATCAATGTCTGTTCCTGTCACTTTGGTTTTTGTACATAATGTATATATAGGTGCTAGCAGGTTGTGGCACTCGATGCGGTGTTGTTGCCTCGCAACACTGCATGCGATGATAGAGTGAGGCCGAGCGAGCCATAAAACCCTCGTCTCGATGTGGCGTTGTTGCCTCGCAACGCCAGTGGTGTGGGCTATATAATGAGGCCGAGCGAGCCATAAAACCCTCGTCTCGATGTGGCGTTGTTGCCTCGCAACGCCAGTGGTGTCGGTTATCCAGCGAGGCCGAGCGAGCCATAAAACCCTCTGCTCGATGTGGCGTTGTGAGCCTCGCAACGCCTGTGGTGTCGGTTATCCAGCGAGGCCGAGCGAGCCATAAAACCCTCTGCTCGATGTGGCGTTGTGAGCCTCGCAACGCCTGTGGTGTCGGTTATCCAGCGAGGCCGAGCGAGCCATAAAACCCTCTGCTCGATGTGGCGTTGTGAGCCTCGCAACGCCTGTGGTGTCGGTTATCCAGCGAGGCCGAGCGAGCCATAAAACCCTCTGCTCGATGTGGCGTTGTGAGCCTCGCAACGCCTGTGGTGTCGGTTATCCAGCGAGGCCGAGCGAGCCATAAAACCCTCTGCTCGATGTGGCGTTGTGAGCCTCGCAACGCCTGTGGTGTCGGTTATCCAGCGAGGCCGAGCGAGCCATAAAACCCTCTGCTCGATGTGGCGTTGTGAGCCTCGCAACGCTACATGTGGTTGTTTGCTGGCGATATTTCCGCGAACCGTATAGCCTTAGAATATTGGCTTTACTGCATGTTCTCGTCTGATTGTTGCCTTAAGGCGCCACCTAGTATTCGAATGGCTATATAGTTTAAGGGTTTGTTGTCTAGCATCTGAGGCATGGTCCCTGTGTTCCCGCATCGCTCGGTGCATTCTGGG
>CAWKYE010000163.1:7500-56553 GCA_963853835.1 Calendula officinalis | reverse complement strand
TTTTAATTTTCTGGTGTCTAAGCTTGGTATGTTAAATCTCAAAGCATAAATCGTTTCTATATTTTTATTATCAATGTTGTTTCTGCAAAATGCTTTTAACTGTTTACATTTTTCACAATGACTTATATACACTTCAGTATATGACTCGAGCTTCATCAAATGACTTATACACATATCCGTGTAAATAACTCGCTTTTCTACATAATGGCTTTCAAATACATTAGTTTGAAACCCGCTCTCAACCTGATTTTCACATAACTGTAAAAAAAAAAAAAAAAAAAAAATTTCTTTCCACTCCTCTAAAACTGTTAATTTTTCATTATTTTGTCGAGGGGGAGAAATATTAATTCCAGGGGGAGAAACTTTCTTATATCAATACTTTTATACCCGTTTGAATTTTTTTTTACTCGAACAAATTTTTTTTTATCAAACTACAATACCTTCCTATGGTTTGCTAGAACCGGCATAACCTTCCAAGGGAAATACTTTTTAGCCAAAATTGGTAACTGTGAGGGTATAGGTATAGGGTATATATTTAGGTGAGTGCAAGGTGATGTGAAAACATGATAATATCAAGAAAACACACCTTTGAGTGCATCCAAACCAATAATAAACCGGGCAACCTCACTAAATTGTGATCATTCATGTGTTGAATGATTCACCAGACTTAACTGGCCCAGTCAAGCATTTGCACTCCACCACCAACCACTCAGATTCCTCTCAATAGGAATTTGTTTCAATTCATCAGGGGACGTAGCACATAATCTATCGACTGCTCATTTGGAGTAAGTTGGTATTGAACTTTTACCTTCTGCCCCGGGTTACGTCTTCAATTGAATGCACAATGTGTCTAGATCTCACCGACAAATATTTCCAATATAGGACACATACACTATTGAATATGAATCTCTGTGTATTCATCGGAACACTCATAGTGGCATCACAATCTGGTGTTTCACGAGGATTGAGTGGAAATCCTGCTAGAGCTAAAATCGCGCCAACTCTAACTACAGGTCACACATCTGAATACACTGTTGTGCAAACGACTATCGATTCATACCGTGTGTTAACGGATACTCTATGTGAGTCCGGTTTTTTTTTTCCTAATTTGTTCAAGTTGCTGTGCCTAAACTTTTAAATCATAAAGGCAACAACTTATGCCGGAAACACATTTTCCGATGAAAAATCCATGTTATTCTTACAAAGTAACATCATAAATGCTGATAATTTGCACATGAGCATTATAGTTCACTCTCAAATTACTCCTATGATCTGCTATAACCGGTATGATCTTCCCCAGGAGCCACCTACAATATAGGACAATATGTAAGGGTTTATAGGTCTAGGTGAGCAGAATCAAGTATCACGGTATCTTGATTGGGGTGCGCTGAGGTAAAAATTGAGAGAGGGTATGAAGTATGGGTTGCAAATCAGCTTAACACGTGGTAACATAACAACGAGGGTGTGGTTGAAACTGAAAAAGTGAGTTGAGTGAGGAGTGTGTGAGACAGGGTTAAAGAAAACGAAAAACCCTCCCTAAACCAATCAAAAGACCGGGTAACCACATCTTTATCAGACTGCATACGATGCCTTTTGATTCAGACATCATGGACCCAGTGATGCAATGCACAACCCCCACTGACCACTCAAGTACAAAAAGTACTTGTTTCAAAATCACGGAGATTACCACATCTACTATCGACATCTCATTTGGAGATTGTTGATATTGAAAAAGAGGACCTACCTCCAGTCCTCACCTTCGTTTGTCCACATATAGAGTCTAGAACCGAATTAAATTTCTCTAGGACACAGGCATTTCACCAAGCATATCCTAGTGATATTGCCAGAACATTCATAGTGATACCAAACTTGTTGGTATTCCACGATGATTGAATGGAAATCCTACCAGTGCTATCATCAAAGCCAACACTGAACGTAGGTCACACAGTTTTTCAACTGTCGTGTTAACGGGCAATCTATGAGATCCCGGTTTTACCCTGTTTAACTTTTCTGTACAATGTGTTATATATTGATTCATTCAAAAAATGAATGTATCCTTATTCAACACATTTTCATCAACAAGCTTCGGTGATTCTTCCTGTTACATGATGCTTCAGACGAATCCTGCTCATCATGAGGGGGAGAATATATATGCACCAGTGAAGTGGGAGTAAACAAGGAACCGAAGACCCCACGAAGAAATAATTGTCTGTTTGAGGGGGAGCATAAACCTTATCAACAAATTTCCCGAACAACAATTATTAAAGATCATTGATCGACATAAAGCCACAAACTTCAAGAAAAGACTTCCGCTGTTAATCTCTCTATCATTATGGGTCTCAATTTTGGTCGATCAATATGTACCTTCAAAGTAAAGTCTTCAAACATACTTTTTGTTTCAAAGTAAAGCTACAAGAAGTATTCGTTTTCACAAATTAACAAAGCTCAAGCCTGATCATGATTATTATGCAACGAAATATCTACAAGACTAGGCTTGTGCTAAAGATGAAGACTTCGAAGACATGCTTCCAAGACTATTGTTACAAAGGGGGAGATTGTTAGGTCACATTCTAGAGTATTGTAATAGTCTAGGGGTGTAATGTGACAGTTTATTGTAATCAGTAGTCTAGGATAGTTTATGTAATTAGTCAATACTAGGCCTAGGTATAAATACCTAGTTGTAACCTAGTATTGACCTAATCTTGCCACTTATTGAAATTCACGTACGTTTTGTGCAAGCATTCTCTCTCAATCTTGTTCTTCCAATTCACCTTGTTATTGCTTAATCTGTTATTTAATCGCTACATACGAATCAACAAATAATATTTTTTTATTAGGTAGGCTCCTCAAATTTTAAAAATGTAAACTTTTTTGTGGGTCAAAATTTTAAGGAGAAATGTAAACTTTTTTGTGGGACGGAGGGAGTACATATTTAAAACAAAATTATATTAATTTTTTAAAAGATTTTATGTATGGAGTATGCAATGTGTGATCAATATATTATAGAAATTACTTTAAGAAAAAGCTCAATTTCATCTATTTTGCTCTCATTAAATTTAAATTGTTTGATTAATTTAGTTTTAGAAAAGATGAATAATGTAGTAAAATCAAATTCTTAAAAAATAAGTGAAAATACTAAATAATTTATGTATTAGTGTATATATATATATAAAGAGAGAAGATTTAGAATTTTAGATGTTGATATGAAAAGCTCAAAGCACACAGAAAGAGGTTTGGTTTGAGAGTATGTGTGCGCAAATGACCATTTTAACCTCCCCAAATTCCCCCCACTATTTTGTTAAACTTTACACCCCACCCCTCCCCCCCCCCCCCCCCCCGAACTTTTAATGTTGTTTACTTTTCTTCACATTAAATCCTACCCATATTTATTTTCTTTGATCAATGGTCCAGATTTACCCTCGCAGTCCTCACCTTAAAAAGAGTCTTCACTCAATCTTACTTCTATATATATGTATGTTGATGGGTTAATATGACATTATTTTACGAGAACCGACACAACAGTTATTGACTTAAGTGTAATTCGTATATTACAATTAGTTTATTCTTGTGAACGTTAATAAAGATAGAAAACAGTTTAAAAAAATATGGTAAATTCTTCGAAACCCTAATTGGCCGGCTGAATGATACATGGTATGGATCCTATCATGTATTTGCATCGGAGGCTCGTTTTGATCGTAAGTCACCGCTGGAGCAGCAATCTGTTCCGAACAGGGCTGAGCGTGAGGCGAAAGCACCGACAAATTCGTCTCAGGTTGGTAATCAGCGGGTTAAGTTCGCTGATTTGTTCAAAGCGGGTGGGGCTGCGCCTCAAGCTGCTAACAAGGCAGTCTCGCCTAAGGCTTCAGAACAAGTGGTTCCCAAGAAGAAAGTGTTTAAACTGGAAAAATCAGATGTTATGTCAATTAATAATGCAGGTACGATTTTGGTAGGCAAGGTGAGAGACTTATCTCTTATAGAAAATATTAAGGTAGTATGTGCAAAGGAAGGGTTTCTAGAGGTCGATGTTCAATACATAGGTGGATCGTGGGTTTGGATGGAGTTTGATAATTCATCGACATGTGGTAGGTTTAAATTGCATGATGACATGCAATACTACTTTACGCACCTTAGATTGTTAGACGAAGCTTTCGTAGTTGATGATAAGATAGTATGGCTTCAAATTGATGGGTTACCGCTTCTTGCCGGTACAATTAATGCAATAAAGAAAATGGTGAAAGGGTGGGGAGAAATAATGTTTGTGGAAGGGGAAAATGGAGAGGGAGGTACGGGTAGGGTTTGTATCAAAACAAAGGTCGGGGGGAAAGTGAACGAAGAAATGGAGGTAGTGATAAACGAGAAGTCGTATAATGTGTGGATGTATGAACTTGCTTTATGGCAACCGGTCATAAGAGATGTTGACACGGAGAACAAAAGTGTAGAAGATAGTGAATCGTTATCACAGGGGGGGTCCTCTAGTAGGGACGAGGATGAAATTTTGTCCACTGGTAAATCCCACGATCAGAATGTTGTTAACTTGGATGATGGGGCAGAAGTCGGAAATGGTGAAAAGGTGGGATGTACACAGGATTTTGGACAGTCGGTAGAGGGGGCCCGAGCTCAAGGTAATAACGAAGTGGATTCTGAAAAAGCTGAAGTATCGGGTGAAAACTCTTTATCTAGGCCGCCCGGATTTGATCGTCTTACCGAGACAAAGGAAAAGGAAGGTAATGCAGAGAATGAGGTACCGACACGTACGTTTTCCGAACAATCGAAGGGGTCCACAGGGCAGGTGAATAAGAAGAGAAAAACGGCTTCGTTAATTGAAGACTTAAATAGATTTATCGATATTGGTCAAGCAGTAGGATTAGATATGGAGGGGTGTCAAAGATCTCTGGAGTGTATGATTAGCAGTATGGGAGAGGATAAAGGTAATTTATGAATATTATGTCTATTAATTCGTGTGGTATAGGAGATGTAGTAAAGAGGAAACGTATAGGTGTGATTGGGAACAAATATAAGGTTTCGTTTCTTGGAGTCCAAGAAACGAGGGTGTCTAAAATTGATAACTTTATGATTAGACAGATTTGGGGAAATATGACTTATAATTTTGCTATTTCTAGTGCTATCGGGGCTTCGGGTGGCATTATGTCTGTTTGGGATCCCGCTCTTTTCAGGAGCACTCGTATTGCTAGTTATCAAAATGTTTTGTTTGTTCATGGTGAATGTAAGGTGAATAATATGTCTTGTATTATGGCCAATGTGTATGCTCCACAAAGTAACGCGGATAAAAGAAATTTGTGGGAGCTGATATCTAATTATATGCAAATACATGATGGTAACTTCATTTTGTTCGGTGATTTTAATGCGGTTCGGGGAGAGGAGGAAAGGTGGGGGTGTTTGAAAGATGATCGAGAGATAGCCGACTTTAATGATTTCATTGGTAGGAATAGTTTGGTGGAGGTTCCAATGGGTGGGTCTGCTTTTTCTAGAATAAGTTCGGACGGGCGAAAAATGAGTAAATTAGATCGGTTTTTAGTTAATGAGGGGGTGTTTGCGGTTTGTCCTGATATAGTTGCGACGGTCATGACCGATACTATTTCTGATCATCGGCCCATTGTGCTATCGCAAAGCACTATTGATTATGGGCCTCGGGTATTTCGTTTTTTTAACTCTTGGATGGATGACGAGTCGTTTGCGGATGTTGTTACTAGCGTGTGGTTGTTACCGGTGAAGAATGTTAATGATAGTAAGTGTATTCAATTTAAAGACAAGTTAAAAATGGTGAAAGATAAAGTCAAAGAGTGGTGGAAGGTAAAGAATTTGGAGAGGAGTGAAAGAAGGAAGAATTTGGTGGCAAAAGTGTCCAGTGTAGAGAAGAAGATGGAGATGCATACGGTTTCGGACGAGGAGTTGGCGGAACGACAAGCGGCAAAAGTAGAATTATATAAGCTTGATTCGAAAGAAGGGAAGGATTTGTCTCAAAAAGCCAAAATAAAATGGTGCATTGAGGGTGATGAAAATTCTAAATACTTTCATGGTATTATTAATAGTAAAAGAAGACATTCGATGCTGCGAGGAGTGAAACATGAGGGTATTTGGATTACGTCGCCTCAGGAGGTAAAACAGGTATTTTTTAATTATTATTCTAACAAGTTTAAGAGTGTTGCAGGTATTAAAGTTGCGAGGAGAAGCGATAAATTCAAATCTTTATCTGAGGCTGAGAATTGTATGTTGACGGCTCCTATTTCGATGGGGGAATTGAAGAAGGCGGTATGGAGTTGTGGAAACGACAAGGCGCCAGGAGCTGACGGGTTCACGTTCGCATTTATTAAAAAGTTCTGGGATCTTATTAATGGTGATATTTTTAATTTTGTTGCTGAGTTTTTTGATACAGGTTACATGCCGACTGGTTGTAATTCTTCGTTCATCACGTTAATTCCAAAAGTTATTAATCCGATGTCTGTGAACGATTATCGGCCCATCAGTCTCATTGGGGTACAATATAAAATTATTGCAAAAGTGCTAGCTTTAAGGTTAGCGGCGGTGGTAGACTCGGTGGTTAGCAACGAACAATCGGCGTTTGTGAAGGGGCGACAAATCCTAGACGGACCAATGATCGTGAATGAACTTATAGCTTGGTACAAAAAGAAAAAGAAAAAAGCCATGGTGTTAAAAATTGATTTTGAAAAAGCGTATGATTCTATTAGTTGGGATTTTTTAGACAGAATGATGGAGTTTATGCATTTTCCGGTTAAATGGCGAAAATGGATCAGCGCAATTTTGTGCTCGTCTAGGGCTTCTGTGTTGTTGAATGGTAATGCGTCCAAAGAATTTCGTCTTGAAAGAGGCGTAAGGCAAGGTGATCCGCTTTCACCGTTTTTATTTATTATTGCTATGGAGGGTCTTCACGTGGCAATGGAAGAAGCGAGTTCTCGTCGGTTATTTAAAGGTGTTAAGGTACGGGCCGATTCGGTTACTATTTCCCACTTGCTTTATGCGGATGATGCCATTTTTATGGGGGAATGGTCTCTTGATAATATGGAAAAACTACTTATTTTATTGCATAATTTTTATATGGCGTCCGGTTTAAAACTCAATCTTCACAAGTCTAATTTATATGGGGTGGGGGTCTCGGATCGTGCGGTAGGGGAAATGGCGGAAAGACTTGGTGTTAGTAAAGGTAAAATTCCATTTACATATCTTGGGCTTCCGGTGGGAGATTGTATGTCAAGACAAAAGAGTTGGGGGGGCTTTAATTGATAAATTCAAGAAAAAATTGTCTAATTGGAAAGTTAACACGTTGTCAATTGGTGGGAGATCTATGCTTTTAAAATCGGTTTTGGGTGGAATGGGTATCTATTTTATGTCGATTTTTATTATGCCCAAAATTGTTGACAAAAACCTCGAACGGTTGAGGGCTTCGTTCTTTTGGGGAGGTACGGAAGAAATTAAAAAGATTCATTGGGTAAATTGGGAGACGGTTTTAGCCTCGAAGCCGAATGGTGGGGTTGATATTGGGAGCTTATTTTCGTTTAACATTGCTTTAGTATTGAAATGGGTGTGGCGATTTCTAACCGACAAAAATATGTTATGGGTCAAGGTGATTAAATCAATATATGGTGAGGAGGGTTCTTTGGGTTGGGAGGATACCGGTCGAGCGGCGGGATCGTCGCCGTGGGCATCTATTTTAAAACTTATAAAGAAATTTAAAGATCGGGGGATTGATTTTATGGGGCATATTAAAAAACGCGTTGGAGATGGTCAAAATACTCGATTTTGGTTAGACAATTGGATTGGGCCGAGACCTCTTAGGGTTGATTATCCACGAATTTGGTTGATTGATAATGATAAACAGTGTTCGGTGGCGGATAGAATCGAAAACGGTGGAGTGGTTTGGTCGTGGAGCAGGGGTGTTAGGGGCGGTAGAGAGGAAGGCCAAATAGCGGAAATCGGTCGCTTGATTGAAGGTACAATTTTAACAAATGATCAGGATCGTTGGGTTTGGGATATTGGGGATGACGGGGTGTATGAAGTCAAAGGTGTGAGAAGATGGCTGGATAATCTATTCTTACCGTCTTCCCCGGTTTTTACTAGATGGAATACACTTGTACCTCGGAAAGTTAACATTTTATTTTGGAAGGTCAACTTGAATAGGGTTTCGTCTAAAATCAACTTGTCATTTAGAGGAGTCCCTTTGGACAATCTTCAATGTGTTATGTGTAGAGATGGTGTTGAAGATACGGACCATATTTTTTGGAGATGTCAGGTTGCAAAAGAAGTGTGGCGGGCCATTGGGCATTGGTTGCAAATTGTGGATACGGACGTTGAAGATTTGGACGAATTATTGTATCTTCTCGACAACAGCTCCTTGACGGGCGTTTCAAAATTGATTATAGAAGCGGTGTGTTTCACGGTGGTTTGGGTGTTGTGGCGGTTTCGTAACGCAATTACGTTCAATAACGGGGACATCCGGAGGAGTAACATTGTGGATACAATTAAAGAGATTTCGTTTCTTTGGATTTGTAATCGTAGAATTAATTTTAAAGTTAGTTGGGCCGAGTGGCTTATTTTGCCTTATAATAGATAGACTCTTTGGTTTGGTTGCCTAGTCTTTGGCTAGGTTTTGTTTTTTAATGAAAGCCGTTTCCAAAAAAAAAAAAAAACCCTAACCTCGTCAAATTGAGAGGTAATTAATTCCCCCGGGAGTCTATATTGATTTTGTATTAATCGTTGATATTTATCTTTTATATTCACTATATATAATTCATCTGGAATATTCACAATTTAGCAAAACTTAAAATTTAGTCTGGCATCCACAAGACGCAAATATGCGACCTTCATGTTATAATTAGTAATGGACTCTAACCAACTGAGCTACTAGAATAGATGTTGATTATTTGATTGCAATGACTTATGCGACCTTCAAATTTTAATTACGTACGTAATACTTGTCGTCACATTGCGCAGGTACCCGCTAATTATTTACAAAGATTATAAAGGTGTATTTGAATGGTTAAAGAATTGTGAGTATATTTATAATTGACGTATGCCTTGAGCATGTCAACGGAGAGATGCAAACACTTGGTCTCTTGGTTATGATGATAAAAGACCGCAATCATACGCCATCCATGTTGCTTAACAACAATCTTTCTTGACAAAATTTTATAATAGGATATGGTTGATTTACTACCGTGTACATAAGAATACAATAGGTAACGATATATTGCGCTAGCCGTAATTTATTTTGACGGAATATGTACAATAATGTCGTCGAATTTCGTACAACGTATGCATTTGTAGTTAGTTAGTGTTTTTAAAAGCCTACAAAAAAACTTAATGTAATTCGACTATACTTATAACATATAAAAATTGTTTTGGATCCATTTGTTCTTTTTTTTAACTATAAATTCTAATTTACTTTTAAATATTAGATATATTTACTATCAGATTTGAACCTCTAACCTCTAGAATATGAGAGAAATGCATTACTACCAGGCCAAAAACCATTTGATAGCTTTAGACCTTTTAAGGTTTCTAGTCTTTTAGCTTTCCTTTATTATTTTTGTTTAAATTCGTATTGTACCTTGATTTTATTCATTAGTTAGTAATATAATTACTTTCTAATTTGTTTCTGAGTTCAAACGTGGTACCAGAACCATAAGTAATCATAATATCGTTTTGTTTGGATCTCGTTATTTGTTTCATTTTTTCAACGATGTAAACTACCAAATTTTTAATAACTTGTTCGCGAGGTTGAGAAAAAGAAAATGGCTAGAAACGAATTAATTTAGTTTGATAAAAGAAACTTCCTCGGTATCAAACTTAAAAAAAATAAAGAAGAAAAATTTGACAGTCTATAATGAAAGCTCGAGGTATTAACTATGTTTGAAAATGAAAGAAGTAACTATCAAAGAAGCAAAACTCGAAGTTTCAAACTAAATGGGAAACAAACACAATAAAATGTAGTTTAACTTTTATGCAATATTTGATTTTTAATTTATTATAATCTATAAAATATGTATCTTTAATTATGTAATAAACTGTTGATTGGTTTATGTATTTGTATTATTTAGAAAAAAAAAAAGAAAATTGATAATAATAAAAAGTGGTTTATTGATATTTTAGTGATGATTAATAATGTTAAAATATTCTCTGTTCTTCCTTGTATTTCTAACTTTTGCTAGTTTTAATGATATCACGTACAACGGTGGATTTCACCATATTTGATGCGAGAAACATTGAAGACCATCTTTTTAGAAGTTACAGTTACGACTTTATTTTGTGGATAGTCAAAGATAAAATGATGAATGGTCCAAAAACTGTTTGGGATGAACAAGTAGTCATCATTGAAAATCGGGTCATGTGCATCATCTTCTTGTCCTATTTTCTTTTAGAAAAACAAATCTACAATATATGAAATAAATCAATTCATTCAATAAGAAGTGAACACACCCTTTCGATTGGATTTCCTTTTTTTGTCCAAGCAATGGAGTGAATCAAAATTCTTGGTTGACACCTTTCATTAGCTTGAATGTTGACTAAACCAACATGGGCCCCACAATATGTATGATTTGTGCTTTTCTACTTGCTATCATTTTGGATACCAAATAATAAACTAGTTGCATTTTGTAGACGACGAGAGAGAGTGACATTTCCATTTATTATTACGTTTACGCAAACGTTAAAGTATATTATTGTGATATAGTTTCGACAACTCTCGTTAGTTTGAAGATGTGAGAATTAACAACCGGCACAAGAAGTCAAGAACTATATATAGTTAATTCTTAGTTATTTATGAAAAAAATTCATGTAGTAATGAGAGATCATATTACAACACAAAAATTTATTCACACACCATCTTTTACATAAGATTAATTATTCAATAATCAGTTTCACTTTTTATGGTACATAATTGAAGTCATTAAATAAAGAGAAATAAACATGGCTTTCTAGTTCTTCTTCTATATCATTTGCAATCCTCATTCTCACATGCTGTACAATTGTAATAGTTCAGATTTTTACATTATTTCATAAAACACAAGTAAAGTTTTACATAAAAGTCTAATTGGTAAAATCTTTATTTTATACTATTTACTCAAGTATTTATTTGTTGCAGAAAAAAAGAATGTATTATTGTTATAATTATATAAAAGAGTTACGAAAATATATTTTAACCAAAATCCGTATCAAATCAGGACATTAACCCTTGTTATCATCGAGCCTCTACAGTCTGATTGTTAAAGATGAGGCGAGAAACTGAAGATATTAAGACAAAAACGTTATTATCATATTAGTTAAAATACAATTTTATACGCACAAGAAATATTTACTTGTCTTACGAAAATTGTTTTGCCTTTTCCTACCCAGTTTCTAAGTGTATGTTTGTAAATTACATCCATTTAAAAAAATATCGAAATTTATGTCTACAAACAGAAGAATCATGTTTCGTTTTAGATACGTAATAGAATAAATCGTTAAATTTGGTTTTTAAAAATAGTTAATTTTCTAAAAAAAAATTCAGATTCAATCCTTACGAGCAACAAAAAAATATATCCCCTTTAAGGCAACAAAGTGTTACCTGCGCTAATTCCATGATTATCCTGGTATTAGTCAGCTCGTAAAATAAAAGTAAGATATTAAAGTTAAAAAAATGAAAAATCAACATTAATAAAAGTAGTTTTATACATATCCATGCATGTGACTTGCGATTCCTAATTGAAGGTGATTTGCTTATAAAAAAAAACGAGAATGAGAGGAGGCAGACAGGCATGCATGCTTTGTCTTCATTACTAAGCAACATCTAAAAGCCTTGCCCACAAACAAACAAAGATTAAACTATTGTCATACAAATTCCTTGAATATTTATATATTACTTGTTATAAGAGATGGATTGCTTTCAGTTATAGAATAATAACAAATTTAATTTAAATCCCAAGTGGATAATGTTTTTATGAACCATACTGAGCGATTATACGCAATAAGACAGCCGTTCCCAAATAGTCTCTACACAAATGTCTGTTTTGCACATATGTGCCTTAAAAAGATATGATAGCCTATGTTAAATGTCTGTTTTGTCCTTATTAAATTCTAAAACCTCCAATTTCTTAATTCTAACTAGGTATATTTGGTATAGAACACAAATAAAAAATATTACTGTTAAATTACATTGATTAAGAAAATTTTGGTTCAATAAACAAATTAACATATGCTCGTATGGTATTTTTCATATGTTAGATAGGACTTTAATGGGGTGAGTGAGTTGGGTTTGACTCATAAACACAAGTAAAAGTGTTAGTTTATCCACCATATGTCTTCCTCCCCTATTTTCTCTGATCTATTCTTTTGGTTCACACAAAATGGGTTTGTAATTTACCATTTTACCCCTTCATATGATTAATTGATTAGCAAAATCGTTACATAGAGTCTGGAATGGACAACCCCATGTTAGTGGACCAATCGGCCCACCAAGTGTAAAAACTCTCTTGATTGATATCACTGGTGTCTGTTATACAAATAATGAGCCCAATCACAACTTTTTAATAATTTTTTAATTGAATGGCAACTAAACGTTTAATTATTTCTATATCCTTCTCAAATTCATAAATTATCTTTATATCATTCTAAACTTTATAATTACCTTCATATCCTTCCAAACCTTTAAAACTCTTTTTTATGTCCAAAAACTTATTTTATTATTTATTAAATCGTGATAATATCAATAATACATGCAAATAAACATGATTTCTAATACATAATTAACATATATTGCATACTTATTTGATAATTATTGATATTATAATGATTTAATAAATATTAAAATAGGTTTTTGGACATAAAAGAGAGTTTTAAATATTTAGAAGGATATAAAGACAATTATAAAGTTTAGAAGGATATAAAGATAATTTATGAATATGAGAAGGATATAAAAAAAATTAATGAGTTTTACAAGGATATAAAAGCAATTATCCCATTTTTGAATTAAATTTCATTTTATTTAATATTACCGTATTTCTTTTGCCATTTAAAACATGAAACATGATATATTTGTTTATTAAGAGAGTAATCTCGTTATATAACAAGATCAAATCTTGACCTTAGGAGATCATTTTAGGCGATCCGAGCCGATTTTAGGTAGTCAATAAATATACATGTTATTTCGATCATAAGGTAGAAAGTCCATTGGCTGATCCCACTAAAACTCCAATAAAATTACAGGGAATGCATATCGAAAAACCTTAAAAATATGTGTAACAAGAGATTGCCTTGAATTATTCTTTTAGAAGGCATTAAAAAAAGGTAATTATTAACCATAATTATCAACTTTAAAAGAATGTACCAGATTTTGGCACTCACCATCAATGAAATTTGCTGCTGACTGAATCATAAGTCGGAACATTAATAACTGCCAAAAAAGGGTTAATTAATATAGTAAAAAGTCAAATATTATACTAAAAAATTACCGTCTCCATGAGAAGCCATTGTGAGAGGTGAAGAAAGAAGCTTTTTGGCAATAGATGCAATGTCACTGGCTGATACTTGATCGATTGTTTTAAGGAAATACTCCAAAGGTTTCCTGGTAAATATGAAACGCATCACAATTTAATTTTATATAATTATTAGTATAACAATCATATTATTTTAATTTAAATAATTGTCTGAAATTAAAAGTACCTTTCTCCATATGTCAAAATTTGTCTACCTATATCTTCTGAAGCAACCATCTGCATATGTAGATCATCATTAAACATTACCATTTATTTTAATTAATTAATCAGTTGAGTTGACTAGTCAATAACGCTAAAAAACTACATACTCTTGATTCAAGGTTCATCAGAATGGCAGATTTGGTTGCCTGTTTGGCACGATCCAGTTGCACCTGGTTGACTGAAAGTCAAAGATGCATATTATTATTATTATTATTATTATTATTATTATATTGTTATTTAGGTAAAACACATAAAATTTAGAGTGATAAAAGGTTACCTTCTCCATTAGTGGCAACTGCAATGAGTTCTTTTGCTGCTATATCAATGGCTTTTGATACAAAATCCGAACTCTACAACATAAAACTATTAGATTATCATAGAAATTAAATAATTAAAAAGATTTAAGATAACAATAATCTTACGGTGGTAGCTTGGATTCCAAATATTGCAGTGTGATTGTAAATCGAGTTGAATGCTGAAAACGATTGAATCTCGGGGTACTCGTTCAAGACTCTAAGATCTGCTCATAACAAAATAATAATTTAGAATTAATCAACATTTTAATTTATGCATATTTGAACAATTAGTTGCAATTTTATAACTTACAAAGGCGAGAGTGCATCCCTTTTCCGGGACCACCAGCTGAAAAAGAGCCACCTCCTCCCATCAGCATCTGGAAGTAAATAATATATTATATTCTTATACTCGTCAATTCACATTTTCTAAAAATTAAAAGTTAAAAAATTACAAAATCATTTGAACTACATTGTCAATTATGTTATAATCCTCAAACTTCCACTGATTTGACATTCTAAGTTTCTAACCCTTAAACTTTTTTTCTGGCAATAGCTTTACATTAAACTTCTGTTGACTTAGTGTTTCAACACTTTTCTTGACATTTTTAGCGGTCAAACTGGTCATTTTGTGTTGAGAAGTAATTTTTCTAGGTTAAATATAATTTACTCCTTAACCTTTCACCTATTTGGCAGTTTAACCTTCAAGTTTTTTTTCTCTCAATGTTTCACCTATCGTTTAACTTAATAAAACTATTATTATCATTATTACTCTGAAAAAGGTTAAAGGCCAATCAGTGAAAGTTTGAGAAGTAATACATAAATAACCGGATTAAAATAATAAAAAAAGAACATTAAAAAGTTGAAAAGGCTACCTGAAGAACGGTTAAAGTCATGGCTTCCTTCTCCTTAAGCCAGCCACCAGGAAGCTCAAATGCAAGTGCAAAACTAGTTCTCTGGTAACAGAAGAAAACTTGGTCAAATAGTCAATGCACCAGATTTTTTTTTATTCATTTTTTTGGAAATTGGTAAAATTAAAGAGACATACCCCTGTATCAGCCATAATACGGTGATCACCACCAACATAAACCGATTTTGGCTGCTCAACCTGAGTGCCACCTGGCATATCAGAGAGAAGAGGCTCTGCATATTTCAACAGCTCCTCGTGTTCAACTCCTGATGCAACAAGTACCATTCGAGGAGCAGTATAATTTGCCTATAATTTTCAAATAAGAATTTTTTTTTTCAGGAACAGAATATTAGTAATGAAAATAAGTAATTATTTAAAAAATGAAAAGAATTTAGACTCACAGCTACAAATTCCTCCAAAACAGTACTGTTTATTCTGTTGAGTAAGCCTTCAGATGCAAGAAGAGGATTTGCAAGTGGGCCCGAATATCCAGCTGAATGAATTGCTTCTAACAACAATGCCTCGGGATTATTAGCATATTCACTAATCTCAGCTTTCACCTTCTGAATCTGCGGAAAGAAAAAAAAATCAGATTTTCAGTTATAGAAAATTTCTAGACAAAATGCCAAATAATAAGAGAAAAAGGTGAAAAAAAGAGGGCACCTGTTCTTTAACTTCCCAATCTAAGAAAGCTTGATTTCTTGCAGAATCAACAAGTAATTCCACCATTTGAGGAACATAAGTTTTTAGGGCATCGTAAGTGTAACCCATTTGTTCTCTAGAAGCAGAAGCTGTCACATTTCCACCAACTGCTTCAACTTCCCGTACAACACGTAAGTGGCTTCGATTAGTTGTAGTTTTAAAAGCCATACGTTCTAGAACATGTGTAGCCCCAAACGTAAGTGGTGTTTCATAGATCGACCCACTATTCACATAAAGTCCAATTGATGCAGCAGGGTTCTATACCAACAACAAAAAACAATGACAATGATAAATTAACAGTATAAGTAAAAAATGAATGAAAAGGTGAGTTACGGTTGAAGTTTCTGAGGCAATTCTGATTCCATTTGGGAGAGTTGTTATCTTTGTTTCTCCTTGTTGAACGTGATCAGGTAAACAGGGAGGGATTTCAATACCCTTTAGAGGAAAATCCAAAGGGGTGAAACATGAACCACTTCCGCCTGTAAACCAACTAAAAAGACCACCTGTGGCTGCAACAGCACTTGAACTTGCAAATCTGGTTACTGTTTTATTTCCTGCATCACCCTATTGTATATCCCAATGTAAGCAGAGTTACAATTTCAGTTTTATTTATATATTATTAAATAGTATAAAAGGGAAATAGGAAGTAGGTTTGCTTAATTATTAACATAATTACATTAAGATGTCTTTTTTTCTTCCATTTTAAGGCTAGATTTATCGTCTATTACATGTGAAGAATTCAAACATTCGCACCAAAATGTATATTGAGATACTCAAAATGCCAAAATCACATCAAAACACAATTTTCCACTACGCATAATTGAAATACAAATAAAGAGCTATGGATTCTATGATATAAACAGAGCTACATACAGATTCATCAGTTTCCGTCTGTCACAAATCGAACGTTTTATAATTACTAATCCTAGTTCCTATAGTTGTTCCACTACGGATACACACAAATAATTAAACTGCAAGAGTAGAAAATACAACACGATCAGATCTAAGAGCCCTAAGACGCAGCTAATCGACAACACAAAAAATGAAAAATTCGATTCATGTAAATATGTAATCAATCGGTTATATGATTAAATCAAAATAAATGAAAACAAATTATCAATTCAAACAAAGGATTAATGAACATCACATACCTTTAGGGTTCTGATTCTCGATGCAGCACGATACATGACAACTGATGAGCAATGCGAAATCGAAATAAATATAAATAATGTTAATCGATAAGATAGCTGCCGGAGCAAATCTGAAAATGATTGTGCGACGAATTTTGAGGTGTTTGAATCTTTGAGAGGCGAGAACGAATTGCTGAAGGGTGTTCCACGTGAGAGAATAGTTTTTATGGCACGTGTGAGATATGGGCTTAGGCTTCTTTCTTATCATGGACTTTTAGTTTTATCAAGGGTTCAATTATGAATATGCTTAATATCTTTACTTATGTTTTTTTATTATTATACTATCTTCAGACTAAAATGGTTAGAATTTATTTTAGTACCCCGAACTTGACTAATGGTTAAAATATCTTTACTTGTGTTTTTTTTATTATGTACCGATGAGATTTAGTCTAGTGATAAGTGGATAATCCAATAAGGGAATTCATTTTTGTACCACAATTTTTACTTAATATATCACACAGTACAAGTTTTACAGCTAACTGTACACGTATATCAAGCATAACTTGTGGCAGATGCATTAAAAGTTTAAGGTTGTGTAAAAATCATCCCCTATCCAACAATAGTTAATAAAAAACAAACATTGTTACGACAACGATTAGGTAGAGTATATCACGAACAAAATTCAGTAAGCTAGAAAAATTCGTTTTAAACAAATTTACCTTTTTGAAAAATTTAATTAACAGGTTTGTAGACATAATTTCTTGTAGATTGATTATATACTAATGACGAGTACTGAATATGTTAAAAAAGTTCCATTGCCGGGAATCGAACCCGTGTCTCCTGGGTGAAAGCCAGATATCCTAACCGCTGGACGACAATGGAATTTTGTTTCTACACTAAATTATTAATTATATATACAACAAGCAGTTAATGTTCATATAGAATATGATATGCACTTCATATAAAACAATAGCTGGCATATTTCACTTATCCCATATAAATTCTGATATTGACATTTTTTTTACTTTAACTATGTATTCAAAAATAGTGATACCGCATTTGAAAATCGATTCATATATATAGGTTGCTTCTACTTTATATACAACATTTTAAATTTAAATTAACCTGGTCACTAATCAAACCGAGCTCAAGTCTTAATTAAGAACACTCAGAATTAGCAAATCAGCTGGATTATATCCTAACATCATAATAATAAATCTCACACTCAACTAATCGTATATTGTGTATGAAGTATGAATACATCTACCTCTATATATGAGGCATAATTTTGAGTTTGTTTTGCTAATATGTCCCATTCAAGAAATCTCATTGGTTGTATTTTGCTGACGTGTAAATATGTAAAATGCCGCTTGTCAACCAAAATCAAACTAAAAAATTAAAGGGAAGTGGTATTGTTGGGTTCGTCATTTTAGTGTCGGTTGAAGGGTGAGCTGACGTGACGCTGATTTGGGAACAACTGACGGTATCGATAACCACCACCATTGGGAGCAGTCTTAGAGCATCTTCAATGGCACGCAGTCCTTTATTTTAAAAGGATTTTCTCATTTAACCACCATTTATCACTCCCTTCAAATATAAAGGGACTAAAAGTCCTTGTATATTTGATGTGAGAGGGATATCCCTCTATCTAGTACCTCACAATGTTTGTGAGTGTAAATTTTTTTTTAATGGTAACTAATCTACTCCTCTTATCTATGACGGGATTTGAACCCATGACCAATATGTCATGGACAACACGTTATTCATTTCATCATAACCACTTGACTACAAGCATTGGGTTGTTTGTGAGTGTAAATATTAGTTAAATATAAGTCCCGTTAGTTTTGAAGGGAAAAATAGAATGTATGTTGAAAGTGGAGATTTTATTTAAATAGAATGGTTGTACAATTATTAGAGATAGAGAGAAATTTATCTAAAGTATGATTGATTTCCTTTCTTCTTTTTTTTACTTTTATGAACGACAAATCGTAATCTACACCTAATTTTCACTTATTTTCACGATGAGATTTGAACCCCCAATTTTAAGGTTGTAAGGCAAACACCATATCACTAGACTAAATGCCCTTTGGTGTATGATTGAATATATTCTTATTAAATATTCATGTGATAAAAATTCAGGAAAATATACTTAAAATGGCAAAAACATAATGATTGAGACAGCCAAATAATTTAAAACTCAAAAAAGAAAAAAGGAAAAGAAAAATTACACAGCGGCCACTCTGGAGTCTGGACAACTGCCAACCCCCATGTGCTGAAGAACCTTTCCCTGTACCCAGCTAAACCCTACCTGCAGCCCTATATCCTTTCATAACCTACCCTACACGTGTCCTCAATCAACGGCTATTATCCATTATGCGTTTAATTAATCGCATTCTAATCATAATTAACAACGGTAATCCAGATTCGCCGTTTCTTTTCACCCAAAAACAAATTTATTCTTTTCGAAATCCCCAAATCATCGTCATACCCACGATTCTTTGTCTTTCTATACAAACCACTTAATTCGCTCTCAGGAACACACATATACGGATTTTAATTCAAAAAAATCGAATTCAAATACGCCATTTGTGGTTCAATTTTGAATTCGATTGAGATGGAAGCTTTGAGAATGAGCTTTTTAATGGCGGTGTTTGCTCTTGTGATGTCGCTAGTTCTTCCATCGATCAATGCTCAAGGTCCTGCTGCTGCTCCTGCACCTTCAAACGATGGTAAATTCGTCCACTTTCTAGATCTGTAATTAACCAAATTGATCGAGAAATCGAATCACGTAAAATGAAATTACGCAATTCAGATGTAGATCTGAAAGAGTGAAACTTTTTTAGATGCTATTGAGTATTGACTTTCGATTTATACGATCTAATTGAGTAGCTAAGGTTTTCGGATTGAAATTGTTTGATTTTATTTGCTTTTGTTGATGTAGGAGCTGCTATTGACCAAGGAGTAGCGTATGTGTTGATGGTGGTTGCTTTGGCTTTGACATATATCATTCACTAGATTTTGATTTCATCTCCAGGATTGATAATTTATCTGGAATTTTTTGTTGTTTGTTTATCATTTGTCTAACCATTTTTGGGTTTGTTTTGGCATTTCAATTCAAATCCAATTCTTTGGTAATGTAAAGATTCTTTTTCAAAATTATGAACAATGTATTGGCTACAAATGTCCATGTTTCTAATGTGTCCCCCTTTGAGTGTATTTTATAGAGGATGAATGTATTCCTCAACTACATTAGAGAGTTAATTTCTAGTGTAATCGAACTGATTTGATATACTTTGAAGTTTGAAACTTAGAGCTTGATAAAACTTTTATAGTTTCGAACTCAGTTCGATTGCCTATCAGTAAAACACATGGTTGCAAAACTCGCTATTTACTACTCGCTCGTTACACGATCTTGTTGCGAGTAACCAGTTACTCGGTGAGTACTCGATTGAGATTTTTTATATAACTTCTATAAAAATATATGTATCAGACATATAACTTCTCTAGTTATAAAAAACATATTTTAAAATTTATAAGTAAAATGAATCACACTGATATTATTATTATATATTAACTTAAAATGAATTTTGGAGAGTAAGTTGATGGGTGAAGTAAACATTTAGGAGAATTTGACTGAGTATGACCGAGTTTTGACTATGTTGGGTGAGTTTTGGGGGCTTGAACTGTGGGCCTTTTGGGCTAAATATGTCCACAAAATGTATTGGATCAAAGTATGCAAAAGTTCAACCCGATATTCTGGCCCAGAAGACGTACAGCCTGTTCCTCTGTCTCTTCTTCCACAATTCGATTGCCCTCTTATGTTATCTACTTCGTATTACAAACCCCTTAGAAATTTGTTTGAACATTTATAAACCCTAAATCCCCAATTACTTCACCATGAACGTAAATACAATTCAACTCTCCAGAATATCAACCTCAACACTCACTCAATTTAACAACTTCAACTCATTCCCAAGCGTTTTTACTTCCATAGTCAAATTACACTCCACACGCAAACCATGTAAATACGTAGTTAAAGTTAGTGAAAACCGACCTGCGAAATCAACGGATTTGCTGACACAAATTAAAGAACTTGAAGCAGAAGAAGACGAAGAAGTTCATGATGATAATGATTTGGTCGATATCGATTGGGATAAAGTGGAAGATGAATTTTCCCCAAAAGGTCGAGATGAAGAAATGAATTATGATAAAGATCCTGAATTTGCTGAAATTTTGGGTACGTCACTTGAAGACCCAGCTAAAGCGAGGTCTAAGGTAAGCAAAATCATGGCTAGATCAAATTGTCGTATTTGATCAGCAAAGCTTACCTTTTGATTTTGAGAAATGGTATTGATTCTTACCAATTTGATGATGACAAATATTGAAATGATACGAGAGAAAGAGAATTAGTGGATTGTACATGTTAGATTGGGTCCTATATGGGTTGGAAGAAAACGTAGGAAGAGATATCATTTGTCTTTGATTTTTTATAACAAAATTAGCACTTCCCTAAACTAATTGTTTCAAAATTCACTTGACACCAAAATTCAATGTGTACTTGCTGATACGACACATTTTGCTGTAAGTTTTTATGCTTTTGTTCATGGGAAGATCAAATTCATAAAAAAAATTGCATGCTACCTCTCTATTTTGGCAATAAAAATGTTTGGAAAAATCAACTCAGAAATTCAGATGATTGTCCTATTAAAAGTGTTTGTTGAAATGATAGATAGAAGAGAGAATGAAGAAGAAAAGGGACAAAGTAATTCAGCGGAAAACCGGTTCAGCAACACCCATGCAAGTAATTTTTAACAAGTAAGCAAAACAGAGTTTCCAGTTTTTTATATGATTTATTAAAAAGAAGAACACACTAAAATATGCATAGAATAAATGAGTGTGAGCTTTTTTTAATGGTAATTTAATAGGTTCAGATAAATTATTTCAGATTTGAATTCAACAACTCATATATTTGGATTGAGTTCTACCATGCTCCATTAGACAAAGACATGAAGATGATATGTGATGTAAATTACTATTTGTGACTCAGTAATTATATATTTATATTTATATTATATATATATATACAAGGAAAATCGTATTTGATGTATTATATCTGCAGACTATTCGTTCTTGGCATATTGTTGGACGTCTTGGTGGATGCAATTCCATGAATATGCAAGTAATTGCTGAAAACTTTACATAATTTTCCGATTTTAATCTTTTAAAACTGTATCTAAGCATCATATTGTAAAATGCATCCCATTTTTGCAGTTATCACAATCTACTACAGATAAGAGACCTAGTTATGATGAAATTTTAGGAGCAAACATTGAACCGACTACATTTTATAATATCAGTGATCTTGAGATTCAAGACAATGTAGCGCGATTATGGTAAATTTATTTATTTGATATTGTTTACATCGACGCATTATGTGAGACATGTTATTTGATACTACTTCAGGGTAGATATTGGTACGAGTGAGCCTTTACTATTGGACATATTGATAAATGCAATGACACAAATAAGTTCCGAGTAAGTTCCCTAATCTTGATATGTTAATTATGTATCCTAAGTGAGTCATTAATGCTCATTTTATTGTTTGTTACAGCCATGTTGGAATCAAGCAGATGGTTTTTGGTGGATCTGAATATGAAAACTGGAGTCCGAATTTGACATCAGAGGATGAAGGTTATAGTGTGCACAAAATCTAGCTATGACTCTCATATGACTATAATGTATGATGTACTTCACCAAGAAATATAGACATTGTGTTAGCATCAAAATTTTGAAAAAATCTAGTGCCTAATCTCATATTCGCATTACCAAAATTAGATATGTGCAGAGTCCAATAACCTACGAAAATGATTTCAAAACTCCAGACCGAGAACCATGGTTTTTCAAATTTTTTTAGATTTTGGACTAGACCGAGAACTGATTTTGCTTGAAAATTAGAACTGAGAACCTGGACCAGTATAGCTCAATTCGGCAGTTCCGACCAATTCAAGGTTCAGTTTGCACATGCCTTAACCTGTAGTATAGCTCAATTCGGCAGTTCCGACCAATTCAAGGTTCAGTTTGCACATGCCTTAACCTGTCTCATTTTTCGGACAACCTCAATTTACTCGCTTAAGGCAACTTTTAGTACATAAAACCAAAATCCCTGCAAAAAGACTGTTAAAATAGCAATTAACTACGACTTACCTAACAAAAGCAAGCGAAACACATGAGGAAAAGGAAAAGAAATGAAGAAAAATGGTGATTGTAAATCTACTAGAGTATGTTGATAATTCTCAAGAACTCTTTTTTGTTCAATCCTTTGATCAACCAATTGTTCCTCTTGTTTCATCTCAACCTCTTTGAATTCATGACCACACTTTATTTTCATTTTAAACGATACTTGAGAATCAAATTGAGTGGGTACCTCAACAACTACTGGCACCATTACCAATGACATGAGCCCTAATATTAAAATTGTCAAGAGGTAAGTAAATGATTGAAGAAAGTGTTTGTTGTTGATTTTCTGACTTGTTGAATAATGGTGTCTGGTGCTTTTGGGTAGGTTTTGTTGTTTTAGACTAGACAGACGTGTGAGGGTTGGATTGATTTTAGTTTAAGTAAATGGGGGATATTGATACAATGAGTCTATTTGATTGAGTGTGTACCTGCCTTTTATACGAATAAGAGCCCAGATATTTATTTATCTAGATAAAGAAACGAAACATTTCAAGCTGGGCGTTTGGTCTAGTGGTATGATTCTCGCTTTGGGTGCGAGAGTTCGATTCTCGGAACGCCCCATTTTTGTTTGAACTATAACCAATGAATTATCTTAGTTCCTGTTCCACCACTATCAACTACCTCACAACTACTATATTTTTAATTTTGAGTTAAGCATACGTCAAAAACAATTATATATACATCAAAGGTAATTCAAGATTCAGCCATAAAAAGCTCTTATTCAGCCAAAATTTCACAAAAAAAGGAATCTATCCATTTAGAAATTGGATCTTTGATTTCACAACCGAATTCTCTGAAATTTTTTCCAAAACCGAACTTGGTTCAACCTTAAAAATTCCAAACTAGCATCAATCAAGTTGCCAAGAAACGTGAAACAAAAGCCGACCTGGTGTCATCATTTTCCCATTCCAATCTATCCCACCATCTTTTGTCACCATAAATTATCGGCATTTTCAAGTCACCCGAAACTTTTAGTGGCAAATTTCTCAATTTCGGACAATCGATAACAGCAATACTTTGTAAGCAAGGAAAATCAATTGGCTTCTGGAAAATACTAGTTAACATCGGGAGATCTCTTATGGATATAGCCCTAAGGCACGGGAAAACATCCCAACATATTTCCTGATCCCCACTAATAACTTCCTCCATGTTTTTGCAGTAAAAAAGATAGACCATTTCAAGCTTCGGAAGCTGAAATATCCACGAAACGTTCTTCAGTTTATCACAATACCAGATATTAACAGATCGGAGATTTTGTAGGCTTCCTTTTGTTACTGGATTCTTCCACACACTTATCAAATTTGGAAGACGATTCAAAGCAACAACTTCCAAGTTAGTTAGCCAGTTTTCAGCTCCAGTTTTGAGGTACATCAAGTCTTTACAATTATGAACACTAAGTCTTCTTAAGCGTTTACCATCATCCGGAATAGTTGATAATGGAAGAACAACTAAACCCTCACATTCGGTAATATATAAATACCGTATACATCTTAATAACGTTTCGGATACGGCTAACCTTTTAAGGGTGTGTGATTCAGTTACTGTGATCCCTAGTGTGTGAAGATGACTTAAGCGCTCCAAATCAACAAATCGTACTTCATTCTCGTATTCAGAATCTTCAACTTCCCAACTACCGTAACTGTAATATAAATTTAAGGTTCTAATTTGAGATAAACTGTTTATTGCTTCACGGGGAATCGTTCTAAGGTAAGTACGATGAAGATCCAAGTGTTTGAGTTTTTTCAATTTCCCTAATTGTTTAGGTAACGTGGTTATTTTCGTGCGTGACAAATCAAGATGACGAAGTTCAACTAGCTCACAAATACTTTCGGGAATGTCTCGAAGATTGGTGTACGATGGATCCAAAACTTGAAGAGATGGCATGGATTGAAAAAACGCGTTTGAGATCCTACTCAAACCACTGTTCCATTGGAGTAATAAAGTTAATAAATGCGGGCAGGCGAGATTCTCGGGCAGTTCGGTTATCGCGTTATCCCATAATGATATTCTGCGGGCCACTTCCCAATTTTTGGTACTAGGTACTTTAGTTAACTGATACGAACTCATCCCATACTAGGCTCGCACCATGCTCATAAGCTCAAGTGTAGAACTCACTCCCAAAAGCTAGCTTGAAGGAGGAGGGGACACTTAGGCTTATAAGCCACCATTTAGTTTTTACTCTAGCCAATGTGGGATCATAACAATACCCCACGCTTTGAAGAACCAACGGCCTCGTTGGTCACGGCTATGTTGGTCACGGTCGGCACCCTCCTTTCGGGTCCGAGCCACCACTCCACAGGCCACCACTCCGAGCTCGTTGGTCACGGCTATGTTGGTCACGGTTGGCACCCTCCTTTCGGGTCCAAGCCACCACTCCACAGGCCACCACTCCGAGTGTTGGAACCTCGCAACGTAGGGCTAGCTCTGATACCAATTGATACGAACTCATCCCATACTAGGCTCGCACCATGCTCATAAGCTCAAGTGTAGAACTCACTCCCAAAAGCTAGCTTGAAGGAGGAGGGGACACTTAGGCTTATAAGCCACCATTTAGTTTTTACTCTAGCCAATGTGGGATCATAACATTAACCCTGCACTCGGTTGCACTAAATACTCCATCTTGTTCTTCCCACATTCAGATGCAATCCATAATGCAAAGCTTCTAACAACATCATGCATCTTTACTTGTGTTTCCACTTCACCGGATTCCAATAAACATGAAACTTTTAGAGATCTAATTATGTCGTGACCCATGTTTCGGGCTTTATCTTCACCGGAATCGTCTAGAAAGCCTTCACCAACCCAATAGTCTATAAGTTGTTCTATCTCTATCGAATAGTCTTCAGGGAATAGAGCACAGTATATAAAACATAACCGTAATGTATCAGTACCCAAATTTTGGTAACTAAATTTAAGAAGTGTGAAGACATCCTCCATACCTCGAAGTTCTGTGGGCGTTTCATTGAGCACTTGAATTGCGTATTGCCATTATTCTTCGGTTTCTTTATTGGACATAACACGGCCCATGGTGACTAAAGCTAGAGGAAGACCTCCACATTTTCTTACTATTGTTTCCGCGTAAGATCTCACGGTTTGTGAGCTTAAGATGTCGTTTTTACCGACTTTTTGGCAAAAGAGCGACCATGCTTCTTCCTCTTTTAAGAATTCAACCTTGATCTTGTTATCCGCATCCATGTCACTACACACGTCCAATGAACGTGTAGTAAACACGAGGTTACATTTGTTATACTTGTCGGGAAGAGGAATCCCGAGTTTTAAGAGATCGATTCTTTCCCATAAATCATCTAACAAGAGTAAGAATTTCTTCTTTCTCATCACGTTATATATTTTTACGGCTATGTGTTCTTGGAGATCATTTTCATCCCAAGATAAACCCAATCTTGTAACAATCGATTGTTGGATCTTTTCGGCCACAAAATCTTTGGAAGCCACCACCCAAATCACGACTTCATACTCGAGCTTTCGTGTTAGTTCGTTGTTTATCCTCTTCAACAAAGTGGTCTTTCCAACCCCACCCATGCCATAGATTCCCAAAGTTGCAACTTCTTGTGTTGTAAGAAGTTGGTGAACTCTTTCCAACATTACATCAAGGCCGACAGTGGGCCCGCTGGGCACCGCCTCAACATCAAGCGGGATAATTCCTTTATCAGCTCCGTTTAGATCAAATTTCTTCTTTTCTTTGAGATCGTGTATGATCATAAGCTTTTGTCTGACCTTTTTGGTCAACTTATATCTCATGCTACAATTGCAATTGCTGCAACAGCTATTGTGCCACATGGATTCAACGTCTTCTATGATCAAATTCACTTCATCTTCAACACGTATGACTCGATCCAACCACCCTTTGACTTGATTCGTAGGGGGATGACCCAACGACTCTGCTTGCTCAACTTGTGTTTCTAAGTCTTCTCTAGCTTCTGTTAGCTCTTTTAGTCCCATTCTCATGGAATCTACACTCTCACCTAAGTGTGAATTGCTTATGCTTTTGAAAATCGTATCTGTTATTCCAACAACTGTGCTTATAATCAGGGGAATGAACTCCATTGCCATTGATCAGATTTTCTAAAAATATTGAAAGAATAATTCTAGTTAGTCTTTTGCTTGTTCTTGTATGATTAGGTAAGTTGACTTTATTAGTCAATCATGCATACTATTCTTCTTGGGAAGTTTCTTATCTGTTTCACTTATAATACCACAACTCAACCACTTCCTTAATGGTCAAAGTTGTTAAACTCGGTTGGTGGTATTTAGTCGGCCGACCACCTTTAAGCGATTAATCGGCTCGGCGATAATTAATCGGTTTCTAGGCAAGTATCCTAAAAAAAAAAAAGAAATTTATTTTTAAATAATAAATATAAAATTACTGACGATGACAGATTTTCTCGAGTAGAATTTGACCAACTTGACCAATATTCACCAATTTTGACTGGTTTTGAGAGATTTTAACTAGGCCCGATTAATTTCACCAATTATGTAATTTCTAGTCAGTAGGCCGCTGATAACCGCCTAGGCGGCGATTAATCGGCCGCCAATACCAATTTTTACAACACTATAATGGTCAAAGAAAGACCAAGGAGTTAATTAATTATTACCTAAGAAAATAGAGAAACACAAGCCCTCTTTGCTAGGGATTGAGTTTATATGAAAACGTATTCAACTATACATGATTGCAATTGTGTATACTGAACTATATATGAAAGTTACATTTTTATGTAAGTTTGTAACAAAGTTACATTTTGGTTTAATGAAAATATGATGACAACCAATTCATTTGATGTTTACATAATGTAGAATGATCGTCAATTGACAAATAATGTAAACAAAATATTATTTAAAAAAAGCGTTTCTAACCTTCAAATTTTGATAATTAAATGAGGAATGAAGTAGTAATAACAGTACACAAGTTCAATGATCGAAATCATGTTGGTCATGAAATAGAAAAGAAAAGCCATACGAGTTTCCAAAATAGGTTTTTCTTTTCTTTTATGTTTGTTTGTTTGTTTGCTTTTTGTTTTTCTTTTAATGGTGATAGGTTGGAAACTTAGACATGGTAACCAGTGAATGTGAAACCCCTTCCGACAATCTCACCAGCACAAAACCATGCAAAACATTCTAGTCCAAACAATGCAGCAATTCCAGCCTGTTCAACATGCAAATCTTTCTTGTTTTTACATAAGTTCTTCACGTAATCCAATTCCTTCCAAAATGACTCGTTACGGCTAGGAAGGCTGCACAATATTGCATTCATCAATTAGACAAGTGACAGTTAACTGATTTTTTGGTTTATTTAGCACCAAAATTAGCATCAAAGTATAAAGTAAGATAATTGTGGATTAAATATGGAGCATAAGAGTTAACCTAGCAAGACGAGTGTAGAACAGCTGTTTGGACAACTCATTGCACTTCTCAACAGTTGCGGGATCCACAACATACTGCTTGTTCTGCTCCATTACCTGCTTATAGTACGCGCTTCCATGTGTCGACAAAAACTGTGATGCTTCAACTGCCTTGGATTGCAATTGCTTCAATTTTGATGCCATCCTATCGATCTGCAGTTGACACCAATTATGGTGATTTCAGCATCCAAAATTGAAACAATTAACATATAATTTAATCAACAACACAAAAGGTTCCATCATCACATACTGAAAAGGCACTATTAATATAATTCCTCAACTCTAGAAAGAGTTCCTTTTCTGTAGATCCTAGGAAACCTCTAGATTTAGACTAACAACTGAATGGTGCTTGCAAATTTATCACTGCTAAACAAAGGTCATGTCTACATTCGTAACTCCCATTCCTATAAATCTAATATACAATTTCTTCCACAATTCAACCCACTTCACAACCAACTAAAGATGTTAAAAGCAAAAAAATCCATTTTGGCCTGCACACTCCTTTCAATTTGAATTGTAGAAACTAATTTGTTTGTGAATCTGATAAAACTAATCAAGTTTAGCATATTATATAGTTAATATACCTAGCAAAATGTACAACCAATTGAGCTAATTTCATAATACGATGTTCAAATCAATCAAGCATTTAAGCCTCAATCACAGCTCGAGATTAATCTCACAGAGAAACTTGACTCGAACTAAAACCCTATAACGCAAAGCCACATCAGCTCAAGTAAAATCACACAGATTCACAAACGAATAAAGCTCAAACAACAAGCAATTACAAAAACCACATCAAATCTTAAAACACGCTATAGATCTAAGCAAATCGTATCAAAAAACACAAACCGGAAAAGGGGAAATCGAAGTGACAAACAATCAGATGACGAACAAAAGAATCAGTGTTTACCTCGAATCAGAAAACGGTGAGGGAAAAGCCGATCTGAGGTCTTTGCTTCTCTCACCGATTAACCGGCAGACGAAGCCTTGGACTTTTTGTTCGAGATGAGAGAGAGAGAGAGGTCGTGAGTATGATCTCAATTCTCAAAGTGATCTTGTGCTCGTTTTTACAGTCACACGATCATTTCAAAACCAGTAACTCGGTTATAGATGTAATAATTTGCTGTAAAATTATTCTACACCTAGATTAAACTCTTATTTCATTTTTTTGAAAAAATTGTATAGCAATTAATAATTAGCTCCTTTGTTTTATTATTTATCTCTCGGTTAATAAAAATACAAATTTCAATAAACATTTTGGCAATAATTCTTTCAGGATATGCCTTGATCGATTAGAAAATGTCAATAAACATTTTTAAACCACATATTTGACTCAATTTCTGTAATTGGTGGGCATTAGATATTGGGCAGTTTCGGGGGATCGATCAACTAATTGATTGGGAGGATAGGGCCAACCTAAATAAGGAGAAGAAACAACAATTCTTAGCTGCAGTTATGGTTACTCTTTGACATATTTGGAAAGCGAGAAATGAAGCGGTGTTCAATAACAACCTTGGAGCCTATCACTCGATCATTATGCAAGCCCAATCAAATTCGTTTTTCTAGCTAAAACACTGATGGAAGGTGGACTGGAACTGTTTGGCATGGGAAGCTTGGTGCACTGATCCCTTCTCAATTTAATATTTGGAGTGTTTTATTTTAATTGGGCTCATGTGATTCATTTTTATGTTGTGGTAGCAGGAGTCATATATGGTTTTTATTTTTATTTATAGTGTAGGTAGGTGTTCATCGGGTTGTTTTTGTGGAGTTCTTGTGGTGTTTTAGATACTTTGTATCTTAGTTTTTGTTTATTAATATAAATTCGGTTTCGGGGTGGGTGATGGCAATGCCGAAGCTCTCTTTCATGTTTCCTTTCTTTGCTGTTCAAAAAAAAGTATCTAGGAGTAAAAGAAGCATGCACAACTCTACAATGATCTTAAACAAGCATATGTATTAGCAAATAACGCAATCCGTTTATATTGTTTTTATATAATAAAAATCCTATCTAACTATTTTTGTTTTTCCAAAATTTTTAATATTGTCTTTAATATCCAACGTGTTTTTTTGTCGGATCTATATAAACGAAACTTGATGTATATTTTGATCTATCTATAAAAGTGTTTCGATAATTTGTAGCATAAGTGACCATTTTTATACACTATTTCAATTTTAAACTATAATTCAAAAAAAGGTATATTTCACACTCATTGCACGCTAAATGTTTCTATCTTTTTTGGAGAAACTGAAATCCATGTGAACATCAAAATTTCATATTAATTTTGACCAAGTGATTTGTGGCGCACGAACTTTGACTTTGCCTTTTCTTTGTCTTCACTAAAATATAATGCGTGCATGCTGGCATGCAAAAGCCGGTTTCATTTGTCCGACAAAAGGTGTCTACAAAATCAAATTTAATAATTATACCGACATTTAAGTTAATTATGTCAAAATATTTTGTTATCTTCAGTTTTGTCAATTAAAACTGCCTAAATATTTAACCGACTAATTTATCTAATTTAAAAAGGTATTCCTGTTATAAAACTCTTCCGATGACGATATACGCTACCTAATATTTGTCGTGTTCGTTTTCTAACATTTTGGTAATTATCGATCACTTAGCCACCACCGGATGATGCAACAATATTATGCATGCTATACAATAAAACGGATTCTACTTTTCATTTGTGAATTTGCGATCCTTGTATATATAACGTGTATTCTCTTTGATTTGCATAAATCGAGAAAAAGGCCTAATCTTGGATTTGGGGTTTTCACCTAAAAATCTTTTCAAAAAGATTATAAAAAAAAAAACTACGGACGGAAAATTACATTATTGACAATACTTATGCATCTTGTCTTCTTTTATCCATAAACTCGTGCAATCTTGTAAGTGCAACTTCAAGTGTTTCTTCACTCATATTTGCAAAACAGACCCTAAACCAACCAGGTTCCGAGCACCGGCAAGAACTTCCTGGCGAGATATCGAGCTTAACTTCCTCCATTATCGTCTTCCATATTGTTAGGAATATTTCTATAATATTCATTAAAGATTTGATGTGTCAAAACTTATAAAGTACAAGGACCTAAATTGAAGATATGGAAGTCAATATTTGAATAAATATTTAGGAGATAATCATAAATGTAAAAGATATAGTATATCTTTATTAGCTTAAAAGATTTAGTATTATCTTTTCCATGTAAATCTCTAGTTTTTCTAGTATATAAAGAAACCTAGAGGTATAGAATTAGTCGTTCTTGAAACCCACGTTTTAACGTGCATGTGTGTGTACTCTAAGCCTCAAGGTCGTATGATCCTGTTAACGAAAACCGTTCTACATATTTATATGTAGAATTGGGTCTTTTAGTAATCATTGTATATAAAGATGATGATGAAACCTTGTTTAGCAATACAAATATGTTTATATAATTCCGCAAGTTTGTTATTTGTATATGCTTATTCCAGATCAAGAACTAACTATTCTTGAGCCTAAATATCGACATTTATATAGAGTTGTTCTAAACTCAGCAATTGGTATCAGAGCGCAGTGGCTCAGATCTGGAGTGAAACAAGGATATATCCGCAACCATACGATCCAGCTCCTGTCTCTGCAAATCCCACCGGGAGGGCGGGGTACCACCAGCTGCCTTCTTAGCTATAGAAGGCGTACCCACATCTGCATCCTCAAGTTTCTGATCCTGCGCCATACCGTTATGATCCGAAGATACATAATCCGAATCCGAGCACTCAGAAACATGCCCATCCGATACATCAGTGTCATCCAGATCAGAAGGTAGGGACTCCTGCCCCTCAAAGTGTAGGCCTCTCAACCTACCATCAGGCTCTAGCCCATAGACCCTCTCCCACCGGTAAGCAAAGTAATGAAGTTTCACTTCAGTCCAAGCAGTGATCTGTGCTAAGGTCAGACCCTCTCCCTTGGACTTAATGAGGCCATCAATATCAACCTTCTCCTCTAGGGTGAGCTTAGCCCAAGGAGACTCCGGCTTACCAGGTGTGTCCTGGTTCTGCCACCTCTCTAAGAAATACTGTTGCTTCTTAAGCGGCCACGTCTCAATAATATCCTCCCTGATCTCCTTCCTCTTTTCGAGGTAATCATCAACATCCTGCATATCACTGACCCACTCAGCGGGCTCAATCTCCTCCTCTACCTCCTCCTCCTCCAACGTAGCAAATGTGTTGGAGGTAGGAATCGGGTCATCAGTAACTGTGGGGCTAAGAACAGTAGTCTCAACAACAGTATCTACCATCGGTCCCTTACCCATAGAAGGGGAGGGTTTAGGACCAGTGGGTCTAGGGACATACTTGTCAGTAGCAGCAGCAATCCTGACCCCCTGGGTGGGGCCAACTCTCATAGGAAGAACCGCGGGCTTCTTCTTCCTCTTCATGCGTTTGGGCTTCTGAAACCCATCATCCTTAGTACCTGATGTACTAGCAACAGTAGGCCCAACAGTAGGCCCAACAGGCGGTTGAACCTGTTGTGGAGGGTCCACAACAGGACGGGGTCTATTAACACATTCAGCAATATCATGCCCAAAAAAACTGCAATGAGAACACCTGGGAGGTTTCCAGTTGAACTCAACCCGGAACCTCCTAACAGTACCCAAAATCATAGCCTCAGCATAGGCCGGATAATCATAATCAGCAGGAATGTCAATCAACATACGAGCAAACACAGCCCGACCTGCCTTTTTCTGGCAAGTCTCAGCCGTGTACCTGTCAACAGCCACAGGAACCCCAATAGCACTAGCAATATAGCTCAAAATATCATAATCCCACAACTGAAGCGGCAGCCCATAAATATTAACCCATAACGGTACCGAAGTAGTTTTGGGCTTATCAAAGAAAGCACCAGCCTGCCAACGCTGTAAAAAGATAGGGATACCATTAAACAACCATGGCCCATTCTCAAGCACAGTAATTAACCCCTTTTCAGAGTTAAACTTGAGATAAAAATAACCATTGTCATTCAACACAACATTAGTCAGCCCTAACTTCTCCCAGTGCCTGTTACAGTGAAAAATTAACAAAGGAAAATGCAGGTCTTTTCCCAATGAAGTAACCCAACAGAGTCATAGACAAATCAGGGGCTTGTTTGAGAACAAGCTCATCAGGGATGTATGACCGTCTGTTATGCGGTTCAGTAATAACAGGAGGGTAGAAAGAGAGCTTACCTTTAGCCTGTAATCTGTGCTCAACGGTCTTAAAGATATCAGCATATGTTGAATGAGGTTGAGCAGGACCCTCATCATCACTAGGAATGTTAACTTCCTTACCAGTATCATCAACATTAATCGGGGATTTATCCGTAGCTGCCGTATCGTATATTTTTTCTAAAATCACAGCCGAATCGAATGAATTTGGTACCTGTGAGACCGAATCAGTACTGGATGTACCTGGAACAGTAGCAGCAGTCCTAGCACCACCCCCTTGACTGGAATTGGTGGCTGAAGCGGTGGTGAACGGAGATTGGTGGCGGTTTGTGGCGGATTGTGGTGATTTCATGTGGAAATCATCATCATCGCTCAAATTGACACCCAAATTCGATGAATCTGTATCAACCAACCCCTGCATCATCTTCCTTGTATCATCCCGGTCAAAACCCCCACAAGTCCGACCACCACCCTCGCTGGAATCGGCCGGAATTTCACTTTGAAGTTCCGGCAGTCGTAATTTAGGGTTTTCAGAGCTGAAATCATTCAAATTGGACAACGAATTGATCGAGTTACCTAAAATTGATTGAGGGTTATTGCTCAGGGAGGCCATACGGTTCAGTTGACACTCCCCTTTAGGGTTTAGGGTTTAGGGTTTTTTTTTTTTAAAAAAGGACTATGCCCTTGGCAAATAATATAAATGACAAAAATGTACAGAACAGCATACTGAAGCTCCCCAGTGTATAGATATAGGGAACTAAAGCAGCACAAAAGGAAAAACCAACCTAATACATCCAAATACTATCAAGAAATACTATAAGGAAATACTAGGGAAAAAAATATAAAAACATCTAAACAAACATAGAACCTAAGCTGGAGAGGTATCCGGTGTCAGCCTGAGCTCCTCTGAACGAAGGGCAAGCTGCTCCACATAATAATCCCGCTGTCTATCCGACCAGGCTACATAAACAGACTGCATGGGCCAGATCTTCTCCGCAACCATACGATCCAGCTCCTGTCTCTGAAGATCCCACCGGGAGGGTGGGGTACCACCAGCTGCCTTCTTAGCTATAGAAGGCGTACACACATCTGTATACTCAGGCTTCTGATCCTGCGCCATACCATTATGATCAGAAGAAACATAATCCGAATCCGAGCACTCAGAAACATGCCCATCCGAGACATCAGTGTCATCCAGATCAGAAGAGAGGGCCTCCTGCCCCTCAAAGTGTAGGCCTCGCAACCTACCATCAGGCTCTAACCCATAAACCCTCTCCCACCGGTAAGCAAAATAATGAAGTTTCACTTCGATCCAAGAGGTAATAATAGCTGTAGACAGACCCTCTCCCTTGGACTCAATGAGACCATCAATATCAACCTTCTCCTCAAGGGTGAGCTTAGCCCAAGGAGACTCCGGCTTACCAGGTGTGTCCTGGTTCTGCCACCTCTCTAAAAAGTACTGTTGCTTTTTAAGCGGCCATGTCGCAATAATATCCTCACTAATCTGTTTCCTCTTTTCGAGGTAATCATCAACATCCTGCATATCCCTGACCCACTCAGCGGGCTCAATCTCCTTCTCAACATCCTCCTCCTCTAGAATATCAAAGATGTTGGAGGTAGGGATCGGGTCAACAGTCACTGTGAGGCTGGGAACAATAGGCTCAACAACAGTATCAACCATCGGTCCCTTACCCTTAGATAAGGAGGGTTTAGGACCAGTGGCTCTAGGGACATACCTGTCAGTAGCAGCAGCAATCCTGACCCCCTGGGTGGGGCCAACTCTCAAAGGAAGAACCGCGGGCTTCTTCTTCCTTTTCCTGCGTTTGGGCTTCTGAAACCCATCATCCTTAGTACCTGAAGTACTAGCAACAGTAGGCCCAACAGTACGCCCAACAGCCGGCTCAGCCCTTTGCGGCGGATCCACAACAGGACGGGGTCTGTCAACACAATCTGTAATATCATGCCCAAACTCACGACAGTGAGAACACCTAGGAGGTTTACAGTTAAACTCAACCGGGAATCTCCTAATAACACCCAAAATCATAGCCTCTGCGTAGGTCGGGTAATCATAATCAGCAGGGATCTCAATCAACATACGGGCAAAAACAGCCCGACCTGCCTTTTCTGGCAAGTCTCAGCCGTGTACCTGTCAACAGCCACGGGAACCCCAATAGCACTAGCAATATAGCTCAAAATATCATAATCCCACAACTCAAGCGGCAGCCCGAAAATATTAACCCATAACGGTACCGAGGTAGTTTTGGGCTTATCAAAGAAAGCGCCAGCCTGCCAACGCTGCAAAAATATCGGGATACCATTGAACAACCATGGTCCATTCTCAAGCACGGTAGTTAACCCCTTTTCAGAGTTAAACTTGAGATAAAAATAACCATTGTCATTCAACACAACATCAGTCAACCCTAACTTCTTCCAATGCCTGTAACTGTGAAATCTTACAAAAGGAAAAGCAGGTTTTTTCCCAATAAAGTAGCCTAACATGGTCCTAGACAGATCAGGAGCTTGCTTAAGGACAAGCTCATCAGGGATATAAGACCGTCTGTTCTGCAATTCAGTAACAACAGGAGGATAGTAAGGGAGTTTACCTCTAGCCTCTAACCGGCGTTCAACCTTCTTGAAAAAATCGGCATAAGTAGTATGATCACTTTTGTGACCCTCATCATCACTAGGGATCTGAAAATCCCTTGTGGTATCATCCACATTAATCTTGGCATTTTCTGCACACGCATTATCAAAAATCTTACCCAAAATGACCCCCGAATCAAACGAATTAACCAATTTTGACCCAATAACAAGAGAAACGGTACCTGGGGCTGCATTTACTGTTTGGGACTGACCACCATCACGGGCACTGGTGGTGGAGGTGGTGGCAGCCGGAAATTGGTGGTGGTGCACGGTGGTTTGTGGTGATTGCATGTGATTATCACCGTCATCACTCAAATTGACCACCGAATTGGACGAACCCGAATCAACCAAAGCCTGCATCATGTTCCTAACATCATCCCGTCCAAAACCCCCACTGGTCCAACCACCCTCATCGCCGGCAGTCGCCGGAATTGCAGTTTGAAATTCCGGCAGACGAGAATTAGGGTTTTCCGGCCAGAAATCGTTAAAATTGGGTACAGAATTGATCGAATTACCTGAAATTGATTGATGGTTATTGCTCAGGGAAGCCATGCGGTTCATTTGGCATAAAACTTGAGGCCCAATTCGGCCGGCGCCGCCGTCCGCCGCCGTGGGGCGAATTCCGGCCAAATTAGGGTTTTGCTCCGGCGATGCAGAAACCAAAATTGGAGGTGTACCCCCCCCTATTGGGACAATTCCAAGTCGATTGGCGGTGGTCCGAAGTCCCAATTCGGCCGTCTTCACTGTTTGCCACCGAGGCGATTTTGGCCGGATTAGGGTTCGTCTTATCCGGCACGGAGGAGGCCGGCGATGGAGAAATTGATGATGGATCCCCACTAATCGCAGCCTTCCGAGCATTTTGGCTCGGACCGTTTTTCGTAATTCTCGCCGGAACACCGTCCGCCGTCGGCGGTTTCTGCTTCAAATCCGGCGGTTTCCGCTTCAAATCCGGCGGTTTCCGGTGGTGCTTTCGATGATCTGGCTCGGTCATCTTGTAGAGCACAAGATTCCGAGCAACACTTCAAAAACCTAGCCAACTCTAACGGTGGATCTCGCGGGAAAAGGAATCCTGCAGGCCAGCCACCCTCCTCTCGGAAATCGCCCCTTAGGGTTTAGGGTTTAGGGTTTGGGTTTAGGGTTTAGGGTTTAGGTTTAGAGTTTAGGGTTTAGGGTTTAGGTTTTTTTTTTTTTTTTTTTTTTTGATAAAGGGCTAGGCCGGGCAAAATTTATATCATCAAAAAGAAAAGAGTTTACAAAATTGTAAAGTGGGCATACCCACTATAAACTCTAATCCTAAATTGACCATCCGATACATGTTTTGGAAAAATGGCCAATAAAAAAACTACACTAAAGTAGCCTAACACATCACTAGTCCAAATAAAACAAAGACAAAAATACATATAAATCCACCCTCTAAAATCTTTGACTTCTTGAATATCATTGCTTTTAGCCCTTTTGACCTTCATATTATCTTCATGATCCATACCATCAATGACATCCAAGCAAATCTTCCCGGTTTTGAAATCAAGCCACGGATTGAGGTATAATTTTGACCCATTGTAGGTCAAAATCATACCCATAATAGTATAACAATGCATTACACTATTATAATCCTTATCAATAAAAACTGATTTTGACTTAACAAAAGTCAAAACCCAACTCCAAACATCAAAATTGATCCAATATTGACCAATCTTGACCAAGGTTAAATCCCCAAAAAATATGACTACTTTGACCGCATAACCATAGTACTTTGCTAAAGCAGTAATAAAATCATCCAACTTTGACCCGCCAAAAGTCAACGCAATTAAAACAAAAAATCTATGGACATTACTTACATAACAGTGTATTATGGAAGCAATGCAGGACTTTAATTCAGTGTAAACCAAAGTCCTCATAGAATTGACTATCATTCCAAGTTGACCATCTTTGACTTCTAAAAAGTCAGCACCCACAATCCACATTTTGCATTTGATCTTTAAAATCCAGCACATAATTCTGCTTCCCAACATCATCCAAATTAGCAGAATTTGAGTCCACATCAAGAAGGCCAAATCACATCTTTGACTATTTATGTCCTGACTTTGACCATCCTTAGTGGAACTCAACATGCTAGCTTCATAAATCCAGAGATAGATCCATAAAGCTTCAAATAAAACACTTGCAGAATACAAGACAAAAAAACTGCAACTCACAATTGCAACGCACAAAATCAATAAATTGATACTTCCCTTTATCCTCTTTTTGTCCGTGCAATTAGGGTTATAAAAAACCAAAAGGCCATCTCTTCCAAATAAATCAGGAAAAATCCCAAAAAATCCAGAAAATTGGAAAAAATAATTCCACTGCTGCATAAAAAAATTTGGGCTGAAAATATCATCAGAATTGCCCAAAATGCCCTTTTTCCACAAATTAAAATAGAAAAAGGGTACCAGTGGCCAAACTCTTCAAAAAAATTCATAAAAATACCATAAAATCCAGAAAAATGTAAAAACATATTCCAGTCCTGTGTAAAAAAATTCAGCTTGAAAAAACCCCAGGAAAAGACCAAATTACCCCTCTGCCAGCAATAAAAATAAATAAAAGGGATTATCATTAAAAAATACCAAATAATGGTATTAACCCCTCTGATTAAGCTTTGATTAAGTAACATTATCATCATTTTTATCTTTGATGAGCCCAAAATCCCATATTTCCGCAGCTTGTTTAACCTGATTAGAATCCCTTATTTCCAAACCAATCAGTCTTAATCTGACATTTTCCTTAATAAGCTTACACACATCCTCAACAGATCTATGTTTGCCCTGAAACATCCTCAAATTTCTTTCTTGCCAGATAAAATAGACTGTAGCCGCTATAACAAGTCTCTGAATAATACTCCAAATAGATCTATTAACTGGAATTCTTTCAAGCTTCATAACCAAGTAAGACCATTTAGAAGGCAAATAATCCAATCTGCACATGTTCTTCATAATATCCCAAACCGTAGCAGGGAAATCACACTCAAAAATAAGTGGTCATGAGTATCAAGCTGCAAATTACAGAATATGCATCTAAAATCATCATTATCCTGCTCAATCATGAACTTATCTTGAGTTTTAAGCTTCCCCAAGAAAACCAACCAAAGAATGAAGGCATGACTCGGAATATTTTGGCTAAACCAAACCCATTTGGCCCAAAAAACCTCCTGATCAGTTTCCTTCATAGTGTCCCAAGCATCCGAAACAGTAAAAGGGCCACTTCTACCATTATGCAAAATCCAAGACACCCTATCCTGCATGTCATTAATAATATTTGGAGGATTAAGATCAAAAATAGCAGGATACTTTAAAAACCAGTCACTAGGGATCTTCCAAACTCCATTCTCAACAATATCATAAACAGAGCAATTATGAGACAAACCACCCTCATAAATATCTCTAGGTGATATAAACTGACAAAGAGGACCCAAAACATGCCAATTGTCAAACCAGGCCGAAGTGGTTTTTTCATCACCAATCTTATAGATAAATTTATCTCTAAGATTTTTCCTAGATCTCAGAATACATCTCCAACTCCAACAAGCATTACCAGGAGAAGGTAAGGTCCAAAAATTCCTATCTTTGAGCCTAACCTCATTGATCCATTTCACCCATAAGGATTCTTTTCTGCTCACCAAATTCCACACATGTTTAGCCATAAGGGTGAGATTCCAGGAATGCAACAATCTTATCCCCAAACCACCATGACATTTAGGGGTACACAAGTTTTCCCACTTAACTTTGGCCTTTCCTCTTTTAAAATCTCCATGACACCAAAGGAATCCCCTAAGTAATCTCTCAATGTCCTTAGAAATTGCCTTAGGAAGAACAAAAACCGAAGCCAAATAAACTTGCATGGAGCTTAACACAGATTGAATTAATTGCAGTCTGCCCGCAAAAGAGAGAGTTTTATTCTTCCAATCCATAATCCTCTTTTTAACTTTATCCACCAAACAAACACAATCTTTTAAATAGAGCTTTGAGGAAATAAAGGGCACACCAAGGTATCTAACCGGTAAAGTTCCCACATTAAAAGGCAAAATACTAGTAATATTCTCTCTAGTACGAGGCTTAACATTACCAAAGAAAATAGTACTTTTCTCAAAACTAGGAGTCAACCCCGAAACAGCCTTGAATTCATCCAAAGACTTTTTAATTACAGAAACAGAATCACTGCCCCCATAACAGAATAATAAAAGATCATCCGCAAAGCTCAAATGAGTAATACTGAGATCTTTACAATTCCAATGAAATTTAAAATTGGGCTCATTAGCAATCTGCCGTTTAATAATTAAATTAAACACCTCCATAACCAAGGTAAATAAGTAAGGTGACATAGGGTCACCCTGCCTTAAACCTCTTTTGCCTTTGAAAAAACCATTGAAATCACCATTTACATTAATCATGAACGAGGTAGTAGTCACACATTCCATAATTAAATGAACCATCCAAGAATGAAATCCAAATAATTTCAGAATATTTTCCAGAAAACCCCATTCAACAGAATCATACGCTTTCTAAATATCAACTTTCAAAGCACATTCAGGGGGACCTCTATCTCTATGGTAATTCCTTAAAAGCTCTTGAGATAATAAGATATTATCACTAATTTGCCTACCCGGGATAAACGTACTTTGATTTTCATCCACCAAATCATCCAAACCAACCTTTATCCTATTAGTGATAATCTTACTAATGCATTTATAAATGACATTGCAACAAGAAATCGGTCTAAACTCAGAAACCTTAGAAGGAATATTAACCTTGGGAACCAAAGCAATACTCGTCGCATTAACTTCCTTCAAAAGTTTACCCAAAACAAAAAATTCCTTGACTGCTTTGCAAATGTCAACACCAATAATGTCCCAAGAAGCTTTATAAAATTTGGAAGAAAGGCCATCAGGCCCAGGCGCCTTATCATCACATATATCAAAAATGGCAGCCTTAACTTCATCATCCGACACAATCCTAATCATATAATTAGAACTAGAATCAGACAACTTTCTCCCAAATAAAGCTTGAGAATCATAAATAGGATCAGTAACCGAAGCAGTCCCCAAAATTTTCTCAAAGTGAGAGACAAATTGGTTAGCCACTTCTCTGCCATGGAAAACATTCCCTTCTAAATCCTCAATCATCTCAATTCTATTCCTGCAAAATCTCCCCTTAACAGCTTTATGAAAATATTTAGAGTTTTGATCCCCCTCTTTAAGCCATTCCACCTTAGCTTTTTGCTTCAAGAATAATTCCTCATCAATAACAGCATCATTATAATCCTTGAGACAAGCAACTTCAACATCCCGCAACTTATTATCATGGGGGTTAGCCACCATATCAGCCTGAACAGACTGCAGAATTTGTCTCTTCTTAATCACATTTTGATGAAGATTACCCTGATTAATTAACAACGACCTAAGAGGATTTTTAAGATTCTTTAAATTGGTAACCAATTTAAACATATCAAACCCCTCAATATCATTTCGCCACTGATTTTTGACCAAAGGAAGAAAATTTTTCTTCCTGGTCAAAAAATTCGAAAATCTGAACGCTTTAGGTTTAGACCTAGAAAAATCAGGAATATCAATAATACCAGGAGCATGGTCAGACGAAAGAAAAGGAATGAATTTAGCTGCCGCATTAGGAAAAACCTTAATAAATTCATAATTTCCCATAATTCTATCGAGCTTTTTAAGCAAGCTGTCTTCTCTGTTTGGGCTTTTTTTCCACATAAATCTCAACCCCGAACAACAGACATCAACAATCTGGACTTCCGAACATAACTCAGCCAAATCCACCATACTCCTTGTCATCGTATTAGACCCCACCGATAACTCATCAGGATCTAAAGCAGAATTGAAATCACCAAGTAACACCCAAGGTTTATCTTTAACGGTTAAACTATGAGCCTTCAAATTCTGCCAAGCTTGAGTTCTAAACTGCCTCCTATGGTGGGCATAAACAAACGAGCAAAAATACCCATTATCCCCAGAAACAGATTTAATAAAACAATTGATAACTTGAGGATGATCATTTAAGACCATAACTTTAACTAGTCTAGGGTCCCACGCAACCACTATACGAGCACCACCAGAGCAACAATTATCATTGGAAATCCAATCCCATGAACCAAAAACTTTTCTACAAACCCAATCAAGATTTCTGCTTTTAACGTGAGTTTCCAGAATAGCACAAATATTAATATTTTCATCTCTTAACACCTGAGACACTTCATCCTGACAAGAAGACTTGTTCAGCCCTCTCACATTCCAAGCCATAGTTTTAAACATCATTAACAACTTTGGAAGATGAAGCACCATCATAACTCTTTTTCTTAACAACATTCCTATCATTATCATTCTTCATTTCTTGAGCAGTACCATTCGTGTCAGAACCCACATCCTCAAGAAACAAATCTGCATTTTTATCAAATTCTGGGCATTTATCCCTAAAAAAATCAACTTGACCAGTTGACCAAGCCTTTATAACCTCATCCTCCGGATCAATATTACCTTTCAAGTATTTTAAAACTTCCTCTTTTTGATAATCATAAACATGATACTTAGAATCCCATCCATCCTCAAAAGCATCTTCATTATCATTATTCAAAACATCAAAACTATTAGAAACAGGAAGATCATCACTATTAATCTTCTTCCCACTTTTATCATTCTTAAATTTAACTGATTTATTGTTTCCAATTTTATTTTGACGATTATCATCATTAACAGCCTTATCAGGCTTGCCCGGAGGATTAGAACATTCACCCTTCTCTAAAACAGGACTTTTAGCAACATATTTCACATAACCACCACCATTAGCTCCTTGCAATTTTCTATTTTGAACTCCCCTGTTTTGGAAGTTTTGAGAACTCTGCGGCTTTCTGTTACCGTAATTCAGCCTATTAAACACACTGTTTCTCCCCTGATTAACCATGCTTTCCTTATTCACTTTGTTCTTCTTACCAACAGTTTGAAACTCCTCCTCATCAATAGGGTTAGCAACACCAGACCCCTTTTCAACCTGGTTCAAATTGTTAGCAACAATCTCTTTCTCGGTTCTAGTTCTCACCTTACAATTTTGGTAAGTATGCCCAAACACCTTACATGAAGTACAAAGAGGAGGTTTCCATTGATACGTAACAGCAAGAGAAATAATCTTACCAGGATTTGGACCTTCATTTGGGTACTTTAAGTTTACTTTATCAGGCAATTCAGTTCTAGCATCAACTTCCACTAAAACTCTAGCATACCCCATCCTACCCGATCTCTTTAAACACCTCTCTTGAGTCATTTTATCCATAACAATGGGCCGACCAATTCCACTAACAATCTTTCCAATTCCTGGCCCATACCACATTTCCAAGGGTATGTCATGAACACAAACCCAAAGAGTGACCTTAGAAGGTTCAATTCTGTGGAGACAAACACCCGGTTCCCATTTACAAACAATTAAAGGAACATTATCCACAAGCCAAGTACCATTCTCAATAACTGCATTCATACCACGTTCACTTTTAAACTTGAAGAAAAAGAACCCTGCTCCATTCTTAGTAACTTCAACAAGATCATGTTCTCTCCACATTCTTCTAAGGCTAGAATTAACCTTAATAAAGTCCATTGAAGTCCCAACAAAATAACCATAAAGCATCAAAGTAAAAGTTTTCTTACTATACTTGAGATCTTCACTAGACATAAGAACAAGAGCTTCACCATTATCCATAAAAGAAGGAGGGGTATAATTTAACTTTACCTGAACTTCGCGGACTTTCCGAGGTATAACCTTCGCCACGACATTAGTGGCTTAGCTCTTAAACATCATTTTCATTGTTTTTCTTTAACATATCCGCAAAAGATCCCCCAATTTTATTAGAATTCCAGACATTCGGGACTTTCTCCTTTTCCACATTAGCATTAACCGGGGCAGAATTACCCTTATTAACCACCCCCATATCCGAATCACCTCCACTTAATTTAGCAGAAACATCATGCATGGAATCAAGAGCATCAATCACAATTTTTTCATTAGCAACAATGTGATCGAAATTTTGAACAGAATTACAGTTAGCATCCCCAGGGTTAACTATTACATCCTTCTTACTAACTGGGGAATTTACAGGAGCACTCTTCTCCACCGAATCCAACCCAGGTTCAGAATGAGTAGGATAACCACTAGGTTTGTCCGACTGTTCATCATCCTCCATAAGGACATCCTCATATTCTGATTCATCAGAATTTTCATCTTCAATAACAACAGTTTTGGATTGAGGAATATGCATACCATCACTGCAGCTGCTTTTCCTTTTTTTATCAACATTAATTTCCATATCTTGAAAATCAGACTGCTCATTTGTATTGAGAACATTTTCATTTTACATCATTCTCAACTGAACAGGGGAGACCATAGAACTACCAGATTCAGGAGTAACAAAACTCTGCAAAGGGGTGACAAAACCGAGGTCCTCCACCCTATTTCGCAGAGGAGTTACAACTGGATCAATTGGAATTACGTTCTTGGTACAATCATCACCAGAATTGACAGCTAACCCAAGATCCTTTAGCATAGCTAATTGTTTCTTTCTAATAGCCTTATTAACAGCCTTAAATTTCTTAACAACCTCAGGATCACAATTCTTATCTTGCACTAAAGCACTTAAAGTGGACATACCTTTCTTAACAGAATCAAAACGAGCACCCATCTCTGGATCATCAAACAATTGTTGTTTCTGATTAATCTCAACAATTGGAACTCCATCCTTAAGCCCAACCACTTTACCAACAACCGTATTATGCTTCGAATCAGGCCTCTTCAGAATCTGAGTAACCTTCGGCACCGATTTCTTTCTCTGCTTTGAATTAACCGACGTAGAAACCGAAATTGACTTGGGAGTTTCACTCTCCAAGCTAACACGAGCAGAATGATCAACATTAGGACCCTCAATTGTCCCAGAATTGCTCACGACATTTCGTCGAACACCTGGTGCGCCAAAATTGGCATCTTCAATCATTGCATCACAAACCTGTTTAAGAGTAGGAACTACCTTAGGGATATTACTCCCCACATCATTCCGAGTAGACCCTCCCAAACCACGACCATTTCCATCACCCAAATCGGCAGCAACAGTTTTGGGATTTTTGTTCGAAACTGGACTAAATCCAGTGCTCAAATCCACCATTAAGGATGTTATAGGAACATAAATTGAACCTGAATCCTTGCTACCCATGCTATTCCGAGCAGAAACCCCCAATCTACTACAACTTCCATCGTCAGAGCCCATCGATTCTTCAAAAGGCGATTCCAGAGGCGATAATCCTCCATGATTGACCTCACGATTAGCCACCACCGGCCTATCCGGTGGATGATCAGGCTCGGTCATCCTCTTCCTCCCTAAAAACCGACCAAGTTCCCAAGATATCTCGGAGTTTCACCGATCGGATCGGCCGGAATCACTAGAACGGCGCCGGAAAACCCAATCGCACCACTTAACTGCGTTTTTTAGAGAGAGAGTAAAAATGCGGAATAGGGTTTAGAGGGGTTAGGGTTTAGGGTTGGGTTTAGGGTCTAGGGTCTAGGGTTTAGAGTCTAGGGTTTTTTTTTGATAAAAGGACTATGCCCTTGGCAAATAATATAAATGATAAAAATGTGTACAGTACAACATACTGAAGCTCCCCAGTGTATAGATATAGGGAACTAAAGCAGCACAAAAGGAAAAACCAACCTAATACATCCAAATACTATCAAGAAATACTATAATGAAATACTAGGAAAAACATAAAAACATCTAAACAAACCATAAAACCAAGACTGGAGAGGCATCCGGTGTCAGCCTGAGCTCCTCTGAACGAAGGGCAAGCTGCTCCACATAATAATCTCGCTGTCTATCCGACCAAGCAGCATAATCAGACTGCATAGGCCAGACCTTCTCTGCAACCATACGATCCAGCTCCTATCTCTGCAAATCCCACCGGGAGGGCGGGGTACCCTCTCCCTTGGACTTAATGAGACCATCAATATCAACCTTCTCCTCTAGGGTGAGCTTAGCCCAAGGAGACTCCGGCTTACCAGGTGTGTCCTGGTTCTGCCACCTCTCTAAGAAATACTGTTGCTTCTTAAGCGGCCACGTCTCAATAATATCCTCCCTGATCTCCTTCCTCTTTTCGAGGTAATCATCAACATCCTGCATATCCCTGACCCACTCAGCGGGCTCAACCTCCTCCTCTACCTCCTCCTCCTCCAACGTAGCAAATGTGTTGGAGGTAGGAATCGGGTCATCAGTAACTGTGGGGCTAAGAACAGTAGTCTCAACAACAGTATCTACCATCGGTCCCTTACCCTTAGAGAGGGAGGGTTTAGGACCAGTGGGTCTAGGGACATACCTGTCAGTAGCAGCAGCAATCCTGACCCCCTGGGTGGGGCCAACTCTCATAGGAAGAACCGCGGGCTTCTTCTTCCTCTTCCTGCGTTTGGGCTTCTAAAACCCATCATCCTTAGTACCTGATGTACTAGCAACAGTAGGCCCAACAGTAGGCCAAACAGGCGGCTGAACCTGTTGTGGAGGGTCCACAACAGGACGGGGTCTATCAACACAGTCAGCAATATCATGCCCAAAAACACTGCAATGAGAACACCTGGGAGGTTTCCAGTTGAACTCAACCCGGAACCTCCTAACAGTACCCAAAATCATAGCCTCAGCATAGGCCGGATAATCATAATCAGCAGGAATGTCAATCAACATACGAGCAAACACAGCCCGACCTGCCTTTTTCTGGCAAGTCTCAGCCGTGTACATGTCAACATCCACAGGAACCCCAATAGCACTAGCAATATAGCTCAGGATATCATAATCTCACAATTCAAGCGGCAGTCCATAAATATTAACCCATAACGGTACCGAGGTAGTTTTGGGCTTATCAAAGAAAGCACCGGCCTGCCAACGCTGTAAAAATATAGGGATGCCATTGAACAACCATGGCCCATTCTCAAGCACAGTAATTAACCCCTTCTCAGAGTTAAACTTGAGATAAAAATAACCATTGTCATTCAACACAACATCAGTCAACCCTAACTTCTCCCAGTGCCTGTTACAGTGAAATCTAACAAAGGAAAATGCAGGTCTTTTCCCTATAAAGTAACCCAACAGAGTCATAGACAGATCAGGAGCTTGTTTGAGGACAAGCTCATCAGGGATGTATGACCTTCTGTTACGCGGTTCAGTAATAACAGGAGGATAGAAAGAGAGCTTACCTTTAGCCTTTAATCTGTGCTCAACTGTCTTGAAAATATCAGCATAAGTTGTATGGGGTTTCTCTGGACCCTCATCATCACTAGGAATGTTAAATTCCTTACCATCATCAACTATATTTATCGGGGATTTATCTGCAGTAGCTTTATCATAGATTTTTTCCAAAATCACAGCCGAATCAAACGAATTGGGTACCTGTGAGACCGAATCAGTAGTAGGTGTACCTGGACCAGTAGCAGCAGCCTGAACACCACCCCCACCACCTGAATTGGTGGCAGAAGTGGTGGTGATCGGAGAATGGTGGTGGTTTATGGTGGTTTTTGGTGATTTCATGCAATCATCACCATCATTTCTCAAATTGAAGACCGAATTGGACGAATCCGTATCAACCAAACCCTGCGTCATCTTCCTTGTATCATCCCGATCAAAACCCCCACAAGTCCGACCACCACCATCGCCGGAATCGGCCGGAATTTCAGTTTGAAGTTCCGGCAGTCGAACGTTAGGGTTTTCAGAGTGAAAAACGTTCAAATTGGACACCGAATCAATGGTATTACCTGAAATTGATTGAGGGGTTTCACTCAGTGAAGCCATCCAGTTCAAATGACACTGGTCTCGTGATCCTCCGCCGCCGGCAACCCGTTCCGCCGTCGTTGGGCGTTTTCCGGCAAAATTAGGGTTTTTCGCTGCCGTGCCGGAAACCAAAATTGGGTGTGTACCCTCCCCCCCCCCCATTTCCATCATTCCGAGTCATTTGGCAGTGTTCCGACGTCCTAATTCGGCCGGCATCACCGTTTGCCGCCGTGGTGACTATTGCCGGATTAGGGTTTTGCTTCTCCGCCGCGGAGGAGGCCGGCGATGGACCAATTGAACCAGTACTCCCCATATTTGAGGCCTTCCGCATCTTTTGGCTCGGACGGTTTTGGCCAATTCCGGCCGGAACACCCTCCGCCGTCGATGGCTCCGCCGCCGCAGTTTGAAAACCCACCAAATCGGGTGGTTTCCGGCGCCGATCTTGATGATCGGCTTCGGTCATCGTGTAGGGCAGTTGATTCCGACCACCCCTTCAAAAAATCAGGCCAAGCCAATGGCGGATCTCGCCGGAATTTCAATCCCGCCGGCCTGGACCCCTTCTCCGAAAAATCGCCCCCTAGAGAGAATATTTTTACACCTTTAAGTGTGTGTGCCGGTTTTTTGCAAATGAAATTCGACAGGGTTTAGGGTTTAGGGTTTAGGGTTTAGGGTTTTTTTTTTTGATAAAGGGACTATGCCCTGGCAAATAGATTAAATGAAAGAAAATAATACATGAAAGCACACTGTGGGCCCCAGGGCAACACCTTAGGGGAAAACACCACAGCTGCAAGAAAACCAACCTCGGGATTAGACATGCCTAAAATCCGAGGACCACAAAGCTAACTAAACAACCAAACAAACCATAAAAAAACTATCAAAAGAAGACTAACTAAATAAAGTCTTCTTTCCGATCCAAAGCCGAAGTATCACCACGAGCCTTCTTGAGATGCTTCCATTTTGCTTCAAAATATTGTTGCTTCGGTTTGCTCCAAGAATTCCAAATATACTCACCCG
>CAWKYE010000163.1:0-2500 GCA_963853835.1 Calendula officinalis | reverse complement strand
TTAGGGTTTAGGGTTTAGGGTTTAGGGTTTAGGGTTTAGGGTTTAGGGTTTAGGGTTTAGGGTTTAGGGTTTAGGGTTTAGGGTTTAGGGTTTAGGGTTTAGGGTTTAGGGTTTAGGGTTTAGGGTTTAGGGTTTAGGGTTTAGGGTTTAGGGTTTAGGGTTTAGGGTTTAGGGTTTAGGGTTTAGGGTTTAGGGTTTAGGGTTTAGGGTTTAGGGTTTAGGGTTTAGGGTTTAGGGTTTAGGGTTTAGGGTTTAGGGTTTAGGGTTTAGGGTTTAGGGTTTAGGGTTTAGGGTTTAGGGTTTAGGGTTTAGGGTTTAGGGTTTAGGGTTTAGGGTTTAGGGTTTAGGGTTTAGGGTTTAGGGTTTAGGGTTTAGGGTTTAGGGTTTAGGGTTTAGGGTTTAGGGTTTAGGGTTTAGGGTTTAGGGTTTAGGGTTTAGGGTTTAGGGTTTAGGGTTTAGGGTTTAGGGTTTAGGGTTTAGGGTTTAGGGTTTAGGGTTTAGGGTTTAGGGTTTAGGGTTTAGGGTTTAGGGTTTAGGGTTTAGGGTTTAGGGTTTAGGGTTTAGGGTTTAGGGTTTAGGGTTTAGGGTTTAGGGTTTAGGGTTTAGGGTTTAGGGTTTAGGGTTTAGGGTTTAGGGTTTAGGGTTTAGGGTTTAGGGTTTAGGGTTTAGGGTTTAGGGTTTAGGGTTTAGGGTTTAGGGTTTAGGGTTTAGGGTTTAGGGTTTAGGGTTTAGGGTTTAGGGTTTAGGGTTTAGGGTTTAGGGTTTAGGGTTTAGGGTTTAGGGTTTAGGGTTTAGGGTTTAGGGTTTAGGGTTTAGGGTTTAGGGTTTAGGGTTTAGGGTTTAGGGTTTAGGGTTTAGGGTTTAGGGTTTAGGGTTTAGGGTTTAGGGTTTAGGGTTTAGGGTTTAGGGTTTAGGGTTTAGGGTTTAGGGTTTAGGGTTTAGGGTTTAGGGTTTAGGGTTTAGGGTTTAGGGTTTAGGGTTTAGGGTTTAGGGTTTAGGGTTTAGGGTTTAGGGTTTAGGGTTTAGGGTTTAGGGTTTAGGGTTTAGGGTTTAGGGTTTAGGGTTTAGGGTTTAGGGTTTAGGGTTTAGGGTTTAGGGTTTAGGGTTTAGGGTTTAGGGTTTAGGGTTTAGGGTTTAGGGTTTAGGGTTTAGGGTTTAGGGTTTAGGGTTTAGGGTTTAGGGTTTAGGGTTTAGGGTTTAGGGTTTAGGGTTTAGGGTTTAGGGTTTAGGGTTTAGGGTTTAGGGTTTAGGGTTTAGGGTTTAGGGTTTAGGGTTTAGGGTTTAGGGTTTAGGGTTTAGGGTTTAGGGTTTAGGGTTTAGGGTTTAGGGTTTAGGGTTTAGGGTTTAGGGTTTAGGGTTTAGGGTTTAGGGTTTAGGGTTTAGGGTTTAGGGTTTAGGGTTTAGGGTTTAGGGTTTAGGGTTTAGGGTTTAGGGTTTAGGGTTTAGGGTTTAGGGTTTAGGGTTTAGGGTTTAGGGTTTAGGGTTTAGGGTTTAGGGTTTAGGGTTTAGGGTTTAGGGTTTAGGGTTTAGGGTTTAGGGTTTAGGGTTTAGGGTTTAGGGTTTAGGGTTTAGGGTTTAGGGTTTAGGGTTTAGGGTTTAGGGTTTAGGGTTTAGGGTTTAGGGTTTAGGGTTTAGGGTTTAGGGTTTAGGGTTTAGGGTTTAGGGTTTAGGGTTTAGGGTTTAGGGTTTAGGGTTTAGGGTTTAGGGTTTAGGGTTTAGGGTTTAGGGTTTAGGGTTTAGGGTTTAGGGTTTAGGGTTTAGGGTTTAGGGTTTAGGGTTTAGGGTTTAGGGTTTAGGGTTTAGGGTTTAGGGTTTAGGGTTTAGGGTTTAGGGTTTAGGGTTTAGGGTTTAGGGTTTAGGGTTTAGGGTTTAGGGTTTAGGGTTTAGGGTTTAGGGTTTAGGGTTTAGGGTTTAGGGTTTAGGGTTTAGGGTTTAGGGTTTAGGGTTTAGGGTTTAGGGTTTAGGGTTTAGGGTTTAGGGTTTAGGGTTTAGGGTTTAGGGTTTAGGGTTTAGGGTTTAGGGTTTAGGGTTTAGGGTTTAGGGTTTAGGGTTTAGGGTTTAGGGTTTAGGGTTTAGGGTTTAGGGTTTAGGGTTTAGGGTTTAGGGTTTAGGGTTTAGGGTTTAGGGTTTAGGGTTTAGGGTTTAGGGTTTAGGGTTTAGGGTTTAGGGTTTAGGGTTTAGGGTTTAGGGTTTAGGGTTTAGGGTTTAGGGTTTAGGGTTTAGGGTTTAGGGTTTAGGGTTTAGGGTTTAGGGTTTAGGGTTTAGGGTTTAGGGTTTAGGGTTTAGGGTTTAGGGTTTAGGGTTTAGGGTTTAGGGTTTAGGGTTTAGGGTTTAGGGTTTAGGGTTTAGGGTTTAGGGTTTAGGGTTAGGGTTTAGGGTTTAGGGTTTAGGGTTTAGGGTTTAGGGTTTAGGGTTTAGGGTTTAGGGTTTAGGGTTTAGGGTTTAGGGTTTAGGGTTTAGGGTTTAGGGTTTAGGGTTTAGGGTTTAGGGTTTAGGGTTT
>CAWKYE010000161.1:0-2500 GCA_963853835.1 Calendula officinalis | reverse complement strand
ATCGCATGCAGTGTTGCGAGGCAACAACACCGCATCGAGTGCCACAACCTGCTAGCACCTATATATACATTATGTACAAAAACCAAAGTGACAGGAACAGACATTGATTTGGCCAATAAGTCACAATTTTTTTTTGATCAGGCACGATGTCCGGGCTAGCGATCACGATGTCCGGACCAGCGAGCACGATGTCCGGACCAGCGAGCACGATGTCCGGACCAGCGAGCACGATGTCCGGACCAGCGATCACGGTGTCCGGACCAGCGAGCACGATGTCCGGACCAGCGGGCACGATGTCCGGACCAGTGGGCACGATGTGCGGGCTAGCGATCACGATGTCCGGGCTAGCGATCACGATGTCCGGGCTAGCGATCACGATGTCCGGACTAGCGATCACGATGTCCGGACTAGCGATCACGATGTCCGGACCAGCGGGCACGATGTCCGGACCAGCGGGCACGATGTCCGGGCTAGCGATCACGATGTCCGGGGTAGCGATCACGATGTCCGGACTAGCGATCACGATGTCCGGACGAGCGATCACGATGTCCGGACCAGCGGGCACGATGTCCGGACCAGCGGGCACGATGTCCGGACCAGCGGGCACGATGTCCGGACCAGCGGGCACGATGTCCGGACAAACAATCAAGGTGTCCGGACCAGCGATCACGCTGTCCGGACCAGCGGGCACGATGTCTGGACGAGCGATCACGATGTCCGGACCAGCGATCACGATGTCCGGACCAGCGTGTACGATGTCCGGACTAGCGATCACGATGTCCGGACTAGCGATCACGATGTCCGGACCAGCGGGCACGATGTCCGGACCAGCGATCACGATGTCCGGACCAGCGGGCACGATGTCCGGACCAGGGGGCACGATGTCCGGACCAGCGATCACGATGTCCGGACCAGCGGTCACGATGTCCGGACCAGCGATCACGATGTCCGGACCACCGGTCACGATGTCCGGACTCGACAAGGCAACAGGCACGTTTTCATCGGCGACGGGCACGGTGTGCGGCTCGGGACGGGCACGGGGTGTTTTCTAGGCGGCGACTTGGGGGGGAGGCACAACCCCGTGCCATTTACTCGGCTACCTCCAGGCCATGGGCGCCAAAATCCCTTGAAAGGGCCCTTGGCGAGTCAGTCCCTTGGCTCTCACAGCTCCCCCCTATATATACATTATGCACAAAAACCTAAGTGACAGGAACAGACATTGATTTGGCCAATAAGTCACAATTTTTAAAATGTGTTGGGATTTGTCCGAAATTTTGCATGATCGTTTTTAATCATAAAAGAAGAGACTTTCGAAAAAGAATTTTCGTTTTCGGGCAATTTCGGCCCGTGCCGTAGGCTTAATTCGGGCCGGGTAGGACTTTCTCGAGGTTAAGTAAGAGATAAGCAAAAATTTCGTCGGAGTGGCATTTTCGTTTTTGGATGTGACCCGTTTACGGCACAAGTTGACGTCGGGAACAAAGTTTTATTTTTTTCGGGCGCGTTTGGCCCGTGGCCCGGTGCAAGGGCGCTTCGGCCGGGAGTGGTTCGTCCTCGCCAAACCATGTATACATGTACAATGTGTGATTTCAAGCTAACCCTTCATGATTCCTCTCTATGGGCGTACATAGCATTTTGTTTTATTTTTTTGGGCGAATGCGGTATCGGGCCCGAGGGTAGGGCGTTTCGCGTCGTAGGCTTAATTCGGTCCGGGTAGGACTTTGGCGAGGTTACGTAGAGAAGCATCCTCAATTGTCGTCGGATTGCCACGAGAGTTTAGACCCGTTGAGATCGTTATACAGATTGCCACGAGAGTAGGCGTCGGGCAACAAAGTTTTATTTTTTCCGGGGGAGTTTGGCCCGTTGCCCGGTGCTCCGGCTTGGTTGGCCGCGGTTGGTACGAAACAATGTGTATACACACACTCATTGTTGGCACAATACTTATACATATATTTTTCTTTGTTTTCGTTCGGGGAAGGACTTATCGGGCTCGTATGACGTGTCGGGCGGGCTACGTCTTGCGGTAGTAACCGGGTGTTAACCTCCCCGGACGGTTTGCCACGACTCATTGCGCCATGTTTGCGACGATTTTAGCAAGGACGACGCTTCCGGTGACGGCTCGTTAGCCTAGCCCGTTGGCGGTCTCAAACGACACCGGGCGTCGGTTGGGCATTGTGGGGGCGCCGGTGGTCTGGGTACCTCTACAGCTTTGAACCGAAAACCAACTCCGTATCGGTGTAGGGGGGGGAGGCATCACCCTCCTGCCCCTATATATACAGATTGATCAAAAGGCTATGTGACAGGAACGGACGTTGAGACTGCCAATCAGTCACAAAAATCATCGTTAGGGTGGCGCACAACAAAGGTAAGGCCCGGGCGGTCACGTCGCGCATGGTTCTTAGTCACTGGTCCGGGCGTACCAACCAATCGGTGCACTTAGGATTTTTTTTCCCACAAACACTTGGTGAAATTTCACCAAGTGTGGGGCGCCAGCCTCTCAGAA
>CAWKYE010000160.1:462500-572000 GCA_963853835.1 Calendula officinalis | reverse complement strand
ACTGCTGCTACTGCTACTGCTGCTACTACTACTACTACTGCTATTGCTGCTGCTGCTACTGCTACTACTATTAGTGTTGATGCTACTACTGCTACTGCTACTGCTACTACTGCAACTGCTGCTGCTACTGCTACTGGAAGTGCTACTGCTACTGCTACAGCTACTGTTACTGCTCTTACTTCTACTGCTACTGCTGCTGCTACTACTACTGCTACTGCAAGTGCGACTGCTACTGCTACTGCTACAGCTACTGTTAGTGCTCTTACTTCTACTGCTAATGCTGCTACTGCTACTGCTGCACCGTTGCATCCCTATGGACGTGGGTCCTCTTGCATTAATTCATAACTCTATTTGGGTCACAATCACGGGCCTTTATCTTCAAATAAAACTTTATAAAACTGTTTTCTTTCCTCAGGATCAAATATTCCACCAAGATCATTTCCTGGCCCATCTTCATCCGATAATTCATGGGTCGGGCCCTTTTTCATTGCAATCATTCCCTTTTTTCTAAATTTAAAATACAATGTCTTTTATTATACTCATCAAGTCCCTCTTGCATTAATTCCCCAAATCTATCCTTCACAATAACAAGTGGATCTTTATCAACCAATTCCGACCCGTTATACCCTTCTCGAAGCAAAACCGTATAAATATAATATTTATTTGTAACATAAAATATTCCCGGATGCTTTAAAAGAAAAATATTTAATTTTTCGGGTAAATTAAATTCCCTCTTGAAATGACCAAGTTTCATAATTGATGCTTTTTTCCATAATGTAAGTGAAAGAAATTCATGCAATAAACCGATTGTTCTCTTTTCAAATTCTCGTGACCCACCGACCCGGATCCGTATAAGGTGAAATATATGGAAACGAATCGAATTCACGAAATTTCTCCCACGATTTTACCCAAGTTGAAGGTAAAGAACAAGGGAATGACGGTTTACAAACGTTTTTTTGACCTATTTTTTCGATGGTTGAAACCGCTAAATCTTGATTCCATGAAATTAGCTCCATTTCCATTTAATTTTTTTCCCGCCATAATTAACCAGTCGAAACGTATCAAGATGTTTAGGTATAATTTTAATTAAATAATCATCAGGCAATCCTAAACTTCTTTTTATTTCATCAAGTTTCGAGACATGTAATCTATGATTAGAAATCATTATTAATAACTTTGCTAATCGTTTCACGATTACATTTTCTTGTAAATCTTTTATTTTTTCTTCTTCTTGTACAAGAACGAGCATTTTTTTCTCGTTAATCGACAATAGTATTCATCATCCTTGAAATTTATCTCAAAGCAACACGGGTATTCCTTTAATAAGCACTAGTCTTTTGCCCGCTGCAATACGCGGGTAAAAAAATACAAATAATTGAAACGGGTCAAATATCTTCCACCATCAACATATTTAATGAATCAGTCCATCAATATTAAAATGAAGATGATTTTAACTTCTCAAACAGGCTTTCACCTTCCAAAACGTAAAGTCTAACCCTGTTTAATATCATTCCCAATTACTAACATTAGAGTGACTTACGTTTATATATTACGCATGGTACAAAATTAAATCCAAGTCATACCCTTTTGATGTCCTCAAAAGGGATGTACACAACGATCATTTTAAACCCTGCAAGTCATATTTGGCAATAGAAAATCCACCCTGAACGAATTAATAAAGAGTTTTTTTTTTTAAATTAATTTTTTTACTGTTTCTAACATAGATTTTCTAAAATTGGTATATTTGCGGAAGAGGAAAATCAATCGGTGCATGACGAAATATAGCTTTGTATAAGCAATCAAAAAAGTAAAATAAATGGTAGTTAAATATAGTGTGATTCAATTGAAGAAGTAAATAAATTAAAACCATTCAATAACTTGAATCATCGAGTAACAGATGGGCGTTTCTTTGACTGTCCAATTGAACCGTAGTCAATCAACGTACCACCCTTTATTTTCCTCCTTGGCACCCCTTCGTTTCTTCTCTATTACCTATAAAATTCAAGCAACCACCGTCACAAATCACCCTTCATTACTTCAATTCCTTCTTTTCTGTATGCGACATTAAATGGTTAAGCACAGTATCAATGGCAAACCCGCAAACGTTACCATCTCCGACGAACGAAACCCACCTCTTGCAATCGAACCAAACAAATAAACAGAATCATCCCAAGTTCACAACTCTTCATCTCTCTCGTTTACTCTCGTAACAGAGTCTAACAAGAAGAGCAAACACCCACGGCAAAGCTTCATTTCCGGCAAAGTTTTTCCTCGCCATCTCCGGTGATGAACCAGGCATTCTGATGATCGTAGTTACCTCCGGCGACAAGCTTTCTTGATCCGTCGGCTCTCTCCCTTTGAAGGTATAACATGCTCTCTCTCTCTCTCTCTCTCTCTCTCTCTCTCTCTCTCTCTCTCTCTCTCTCTCTCTCTCTCTCTCTCTCTCTCTTTCTTTTCGATATTGTGTTCGAGCGTATACGTTGGTGTGTAACCTGGTTTTGTTTTTCCGACTCTCCCTGTCACCTGCCACGTTTCCGGCCATGTTACTCGAGTCATCGACGAACTACGTTGTTCTTGTTTCCTTCACTGCCGGAGACGATGACTGTCTTTTGCTTTCTATTAACCCTAGCCCATTAAACTTTTTACTTTAATGATTCCAGCAGTTTATTTCGAGCCCATCAGTTTCATTTAAAGCCCAGTGGATTTAATTTCAACAACTGATTCCATGCATGCGTATTAAAATCGGATTTTTGCATTCTCACAAGATGGCATTTATAAATAAAATGTTTTCCAAATTATTGAATTATTTAATAAATACTTATTTAATAATTTTCTTATAATTCCTTATTTATTTATTAAATAAAATTTAAATAATTACAACTTCGTTTAATTGGATTCTTATTTATTTTTAATAATTATTTAAATTGATTTAATTAATTATTTCAATTAATTAAATTTATTATCAATCCTATCGCAAATCCTTTGTTTACAATCAAACTGTAACCAATTGTCAAGAAATTATATGCCCAAACAAACGTATTTAAAAATGAAAAGCAGTCCTTTTTTTTAGGAATATTAAGTGGTTATCATTCCAATAGGTTGTATTCAGCATGTTAGTCTACACAAAAATTAAGTTGAATCTCTCATTCCCATCAATTAAAGAAAAAGATCATCGCTTGAAAAATTATTAATTAAACATAAAATGAGTAATTACCCACATTATTTGGTTTTGCATGATTAAATTGCACATGGCATCTACTTGGGGTTTCTTCACTCTTTTTCCTTAAAAGTATCGTGTATTTATTTTTTGTTGTTGCATACGAGGTGATGTCTTGAAACTTAATCCATGGATGGTCAAAATTGCCAAGGATGGAGTCAAGATAGAGCCAAATTATATGGACAATTTGGATGCTAAAGACGGGTCTTGAAAGCTTAAAAGAGCCTTAGGTATGTTATTTTGTGATGTTGAAAGATTAATTTATAATCTTAGCTTTTTTAGTATGACTAGATTAGGTTTAGTCATAGGATATAGTGTTATGTTTTTATTATTGGTCTAATTCCCAAAGCATGTTTTGGGAGGCCAAGTAGTTATTTTCAAGATGTGGCAATTTTACCCATCTTTGTTTGTAAATAACTTTTTATTTTTGATATAAAACTTTGCCCTAGGGTTTAGGGTTTAGGGTTTAGGGTTTAGGGTTTTTTTTTTTTTTTTTTTTGATAAACGGACAGAGCCCGGCAAATTTATATCATCAAAAAGAAAAGAGTTTACAAAATTGTAAAGTGGGCATACCCACCATAAACTCTAATCCTAAATTGACCATCCAATACATGTTTTGGAAACATGGCCAATAAAAAAAACTACACTAAAGTAGCCTAGCACATCACTAGTCCAAATAAAACAAAGACAGAAAAACATATAAATCCACCCTCTAAAATCTTTGACTTTTTGAATATCATTGCTTTTTGCCATTTTGACCTTCTTGTTATCTTCATGATCCATATCATCAATGACATCCAAGCAATGCTTCCCGGTTTTGAAATCAAGCCAAGGATTGAGGTATAATTTTGACTCATTGTAGGTCAAAATCATACCCATAATAGTATAACAATGCATTACACTATTATAATCCTTAATAATAAAAACAGATTTTGACTTAACAAGAGTCAAAACCCAACTCCAAAAATCACAATTGGCCCAATATTGACCAATCTTAACCAGGGTTAAATCCCCAAAAATTATAACCACTTTGACCACATAACCATAGTACTTTGCTAAAGCAGTGAAATAATCATCCAACTTTGACCCGCCAAAAGTCAACGCAATTAAAACAAGAAATCTATGGACATTACTTACATAACAGTGTATTATGGAAGCAATGCAGGACTTTGATTCAGTGTAAACCAAAATCCTCATAGAATTGACCTTCATTCCGAGTTGACCATCTTTGAGTTTTAAAAAGTCATAAAATCCTAAAAATAGGAAAATTTAATTTTTATTGTCAAAAGTTGGTTTCCTCGGGTAGAAAAAATACACCCATGGAAACACAAACCCTGAAAATAGGAAAATAATATATAACTGCAAAGGTTAGTTTCCTCAGGTGCACAACTACACACCCTGGGAAACATAAAACACTAAAAAGAGGAAAATCAAACTTTTATATAAAACCCTAAAAATAGGAAAATTAATGTTTTATTGTCAAAATTAGGTTTCCTCGGGTAGACAAAATATACACTCAAGGAAACACGAACCCTAAAAATTGGAAAATAATATATAATTGTTAAGGTTAGTTTCCTCGGGTGCAAAACTACACACCATTGGAAACATAAAACCCTAAAAATAGGAAAATCAAACATTTATTGTCAAAAGTTGGTTTCGTCTGGTAGCCAAAATACACACACAAGGAAACATAAAACCCTAAAAATAGGAAAACACACCCTAGGAAACATAAAACACCAAAAATAGGAATATGGTTTCCTCGGGTAGACAAAATACACACCAAGGAAACACAAACCCTAAAAATAAGAAAAATAATTTATAATTGTCAGAGTTAGTTTCCTCTGGTGCACAACTACACACCCTAGGAAACATAAAACCCTAAAAATAGGAAAATTAAACTTTTGTTGTCAAATGTTGGTTTCCTCGGGTAGAAAAAATACACCCAAAGAAACACAAACCCTGAAAATAGGAAAATAATATATAATTGCCAAGGTTAGTTTCCTCGGGTGCACAACTACACACCCTAGGAAACATAAAACACTAAAAAGAGGAAAATCAAACTTTTATATAAAACCCTAAAAATTGGAAAATTAATGTTTTATTGTCAAAATTAGGTTTCCTCGGGTAGACAAAATACACACTCAAGGAAACACGAACCCTAAAAATCGAAAAATAATATATAATTGTTAAGGTTAGTTTCCTCGGGTGCAAAACTACACACCCTTGGAAACATAAAACCCTAAAAATAGGAAAATCAAACATTTATTGTCAAAAGTTGGTTTCGTCTGGTAGCCAAAATACACACACAAGGAAACATAAAACCCTAAAAATAGGAAAACACACCCTAGGAAACATAAAACACCAAAAATAGGAATATGGTTTCCTAGGGTAGATAAAATACACACCCAAGGAAACACAAACCCTAAAAATAAGAAAAATAATTTATAATTGTCAGAGTTAGTTTCCTCGGGTGCACAACTGCACACCCTAGGAAACATAAAACCCTAAAAATAGGAAAATTAAACTTTTGTTGTCAAAAGTTGGTTTTCGCGGGTAGAAAAAATACATCCAAGGAAACACAAACCCTGAAAATAGGAAAATAATATATAATTGCGAAGGTTAGTTTCCTCGGGTGCACAACTACACACCCTAGGAAACATAAAACACTAAAAAGAGGAAAAACAAACTTTTATATAAAACCCTAAAAATAGGAAAATTAATGTTTTATTGTCAAAATTAGGTTTCGATGGATTGTGATGCCACTACAAGTGTTCCGATGGATTCACGGAGATCCATGTTTGTAGTGCAGGTGTCCTATATTGGAAATATTCTTGGGGGTGAGAACTAGACACACTGTGCATACAAAGAGACTTAACCCGGGGTAGGAGGTTATTATTATTCAATACCGACATACTCCGAATGAGTAGTCAGTAGCTTTTGTGCTACGTCCCCTGATGAAATGAAACAAATCCCTGTTGAGAGGAATTCAAGTAGTTGGTGGTGGCGTGCATTTGCTTTACTGGGCAGTAAAGTCTAGTGAAACATTCAACGAATGAATGATCACCTATTTAATTGGTTGCCCGGTTTGTTTTCGGTTTGGATGCACTCATAAGGTGTGTTTTCTTTGATTTATCATGTTTTTACATCACCTTGCACTCACCTATTACTATACCCTAGACCTAAACCCTCACATTTACCAGTTGGCTGAAATATTTCCCTGGGAAGGTGTGGCCGGATCTGGCAAACCATGGGAAGGTATGTTTTTTGAAGTAGTAAGTAACGAGAATTAAAAGAATTTGTAATAAACAGATGCAATCTTTACTAGAGAACTAGTAAAGAGATCGTTTACGGATATTACAACAACTTATGATTAACGTTACAAACATAAAACTTTTTATTTGGGTATTTTGTTTTTGTTTTTCTGAATTTTCTCCCCCTAGAAATAATAATTCTCCCCCTAGAATTAATATTTCTCCCCCTCGACAAAACAAAAGTAATTGACAAGTTTTGAGATCGAAGGACGTACCTTATACATCGTTGGAGGGTTGAAGGAGAGGTTTTGCGGTTAAGCTTGATTGAAATGTGTGCTTTCTTTTGAGTGCGGGTTCTGAATCCGTTTTGATCAGAAGCCATTTTCCATTGAGGACCGGGTTTCAAGCTGATGCACTTGAAAGCCATTCATTGAGGAGCGGGTTATACACTGAATTATGTATAAGCCATAAACGTTGAAATGCGAGTTATACACCGAGATGTGTATAAGTCATCCTCCAAACTCCAAACACCTTTCTGGTAATTCTACGTAAAACAATTAAAACATGTTTGGTACCCAATTATGTATGGGTCCTATACGATTAGTGACAGATGTTTTATGTAAAATTGTTTTAAGATCAATTTAGAGCTTTGGAGAACTGCAAGGAGGCAGTTCAGAGGTTGTGGATTTAACTACCCATTTTAAAGATTTTTCAGAAGATTGGATAATCCAATGAGATTTTTCATTTTTGATCCATGTGTATTTCACAAACGTTGAAGATTTGGTCGTTGTTTTGTTGTCGCTGTTTGAGGAACCTGAAGACTTTGGCTTAGGTGCAGAAGATCCTCGAGAAACTTTGCGATGAGAAGACGAGTGTTTATCAGAGATTGGTGGGGTTTTGGAAGAACTCTTCGCCTTTTTGGAAGCATGTGAAGATGAACCTTTTTTATTTGGTTTGTGTGGATGAGAGACAGATTTCTTGCATGGTTGTGGAAAACATGTTTTGCATGATTTTATAATTTTACTAGATTTATGGAAAACATTGATTTTTAAACCACATGGAGCATTTAGCTTAACAAAAAATCGATCATCATTCTGAGAAATTTGTTTATTTGTAGATTTATCTCTCAATATCTTTTTACCAAGTTTTTCATTTGACACACACATTACCAAAATCAGGTGAGTAATTTACAGGACGATAAACAGAAGCATCATACACAGTTCCAAATGCAAGTGCCGGAGATTTAAATTTTTTGGAGTTGTTATTGTTAATTTTAACAGTGGAAGAAGAAACTGAAGACGTTATTGGTCTAGACTTCTTAAGCTCGCAAGGCTTCTTAGGCGTGCTAGACTTAGACGAACTCGGCTTCTTAGACTGCACATCTCCTTTGACTCCATTGGGCTTGGGCTCCTTGCTCTGAGGCTCTAAAGTACTAATGGAAGCATTTAGGACAGGTGAATTAGAGTTTCTCCTCAAGATGATTGGAACTGGGTTTGTTGGTGCTGGTCCTAATAAAGAGGCTTTAGAATTTTGAGAAACAGTATTGTTCGTTTTAGCTTTTAATTCTAAAATGGTGTCCTCTAAATTATGTATCTTATTTTGAAGGTTTTCTTTTTCTTTATCAAAGGCTTTTTGTATTTCATCAATTTCAGATTCTAATTGTACAATTTTCTTTTCTAAAATTAATGGAGGAACATAAAGCTTCGGTTCAATTGTTGGTTTTAAAACTTCATTGTCAGAGATGGAAAATTCTTCTGGAGTGACAATCGGGAAGTACTCATTGTTTTCAAATTTTGCTTTATTCTTTTCATATGTATAGTTCAATTCAGAATAGTTAAAGCTAATTTGAACTTGTTCCTTCTTTTCTCTGTTGAACTTCTCGATTTCTGCTTCTTCATCTGGCATATGAAGGAAGCTTTTCCAGATTCCCAAGTTCATGTAATCGTAGTTATATAACGTTGGAAGAACATCTGCAGCTTTTTCCAGAGGGCGGATGTTTTCTGCTCCAAGACCCACTTTTGACTTGAAAGATCTGAACTCTTTAGGCAGGTTTAATTTTATCGTTTGTTCAGTATGACCAACTTTCACAATCGTCTGCTCCAGTTTTGAGATGTGTTCTTCAGCATTTTCTTTTCTGACAGTAAGACTGTGGATAGTTGCTGATTGTTCATCGATTTCCTTTTTAAAATCGTTTGTTATGTTTTTGATTTGTTCATTCAATTTTTGAATTTCGATGTCAGCCGTCTTCAACTGTTCTTGGTAGTCTTTTATCTTGATGTCTGAGGACTTCATCCATGTTTGCTGTCGACTGAGTTGGATAGCTAAGTCATTTATCAGCTGCTTGGAGTCGTCTTTGTCATTTGATACCGTCTTCATCGTTTTTAGGTTTGATATTTCAAGATTTTTTGTATTAATTATGTGATTTAGACGATTTACTTCACTGGTGTGAGCAGCATGAAATGTTGACAGCTGTTGTTGTAACTCTTGTGTTTTTTGATTTGAATTATTAATTTGATTGACTTGAGGAACAAGAGTTTCAAGTTGACGACGAAAGGTTAAATTTTCTGCCTTTAATTTTGAGATTTGTGCATTTGATTCATTAGTTGTGTTTACTTGTTTTTGTAAACTTTCTTGTAATTCAGAAATTTGAAATTTATAAGCAGATTTTGACGTAGACAACTGATTTTGTAATTCCTTGTTTACTTGAGTTATTTGAAGAGAACATTGACTTAACTCACTCAAATCATTTAAGAGTTGTGCTTTTTCAGATTCCAAATCAGTTATTTGTTTTGTCAAATGTGATTTCTCATCAATTTTAGTAAAAAGTTTTTCATTAAACAAGGAATTCTCTGATTCATCAGTGTCTGAATCAGATAATAAAGAGTCAAAGGGAAAAGAGTGTACCTCATTTTCATCATCTTTTGGAATGCCTAACACAGCTGTAGCCTCAGTTGGTATTGCCATGAATGCCAGGTTGGCAATGCACTGTTTATCCTCCTTGGCATTCGACCCGGCAGACAATGTTTCTTTGGTAGTCATGTTAAGAACAATTCACGGGAATTTTGATTGAAACGGGGTAAAGAAAATTTTAAGAATGAGAAGGTTCTGGAATAGAATATGTGATGTAGACCGTGGATTGGTCTTCAAAAATTCAAAATTACCGAAATCTTAAACTGGTTATTCCAGATGATAAAGTACACTTTAAATGTGCCTAAGATTTTCGAATTAGGGAAAAACGACGACCGGGTTAGAAACTGGGGCTAAACGAAGTTTGGAAATTGACCGAGAAATCACAAAAACGCAAATTAAGCGATCAAAACAAGCGTTTTTGGGCCGGCAAGTTGTGTAAACCGCCTACGGCTGTTTATCACATCGTATCCTTCGTCTTTAGCTTCGATTTGGTTACTCGTGGGCTCGAAACGGACACCCGAGCTGAAAGTTATGACCCTTACAGTACAGCCCCTTTTGTCACGCGAGTGTAGAAAGAGTTCGGGCCGAAGTTGTGTAGAAGTTCGGGCCGAAGTTGTGTAGAAGTTCGGGCCGAAGTTGTGTTGAAGTTCGGGCCGAAGTTGTGTAGAAGTTCGGGCCGAAGTTCGGGGTGAAGTTCGGGCCGAAGTTCGGGGTGAAGTTCGGGCCGAAGTTCGGGGTGAAGTTCGGGCCGAAGTTCGGGGTGAAGTTCGGGCCGAACTTTAGGTTGAAGTTCGGGCCGAACTTTGGGTTGAAGTTCGGGCCGAACTTGTTACTGTTCTCGGGCCGAACAGTTTCTTGCGCAGAACATCTACGAACAGCCTTAAAAACCCACTAATTTGATCCTAAAATGCTCGTTTCTAACACAAATTCTTTGATTTAAACCACAAACTGACCCAAATACTATTTCCTTCAATCCATTACTACTATATTACTCAAAAACAACCTAGATCTATCTGAAAATTTGAATTTAGAGGGTTTTTGAAACTTTAATGGTTTTTCTTAAAAATCTTAATTCTTCATCAGTATGGATTAGATTCGATCCTAGCTTGATTCTAAGCTTAATATATCAATAAAAAGAAGCTATTCAATCCATAATAACAAGAAATAGTACCTTAAATCTGATTTTTGATCTTAAACCCCTTTTTCTTCAAAAACCTTGAAAAACCCACTGATTCTTCTGATTTTAACACCAATTGATGAATTTGGATCGTTTTCAAGATGAAATTATGCTCTGATACCAATTGAAAAGCACACTAACACTGAATCAATCCATAATAGGTGTTGGATGATGAGTTTTGGATGAAAAGTGATGAAGAACAATTAGGGCTTTTAGAGTGAGAAACAAGAGAGAGAGAGAGTGAACAAATGCAGAGAAATTGAAATGATAATTGTGCAAAAGTTAAGGAATTAAGCCTTAAACTTTGGTATTTATACCATGGCTTAATTCCTTGTTAGTTAGGACCATTTCCTAAATAAAACTTAACATATATACAATGTTACACTTTACCCCCTAGACTATCTATTACAACTTTCTAGTACCTAACAAACACGAACCCTAAAAATTGGAAAATAATATATAATTGTTAAGGTTAGTTTCCTCGGGTGCAAAACTACACACCCTTGGAAACATAAAACCCTAAAAATAGGAAAATCAAACATTTATTGTCAGAAGTTGGTTTCGTCTGGTAGCCAAAATACACACACAAAGAAACTTAAAACCCTAAAAATAGGAAAACACACCCTAGGAAACATAAAACACCAAAAATAGGAATATGGTTTCCTCGGGTAGACAAAATACACACCCAAGAAAACACAAACCCTAAAAATAAGAAAAATAATTTATAATTGTCAGAGGTAGTTTCCTCGGGTGCACAACTACACACCCTAGGAAACATAAAACCCTAAAAATAGGAAAATTAAACTTTTGTTGTCAAATGTTGATTTCCTCGGGTAGAAAAAATACACCCAAGGAAACACAAACCCTGAAAATAGGAAAATAATATATAATTGCCAAGGTTAGTTTCCTCGGGTGCACAACTACACACCTTAGGAAACATAAAACACTAAAAAGAGGAAAATCAAACTTTTATATAAAACCCTAAAAATAGGAAAATTAATGTTTTATTGTCAAAATTAGGTTTCCTCGAGTATACAAAATACACACTCAAGGAAACACGAACCCTAAAAATTGGAAAATAATATATAATTGTTAAGGTTAGTTTCCTCGGGTGCAAAACTACATACCCTTGGAAACATAAAACCCTAAAAATAGGAAAATCAAACATTTATTGTCAAAAGTTGGTTTCGTCTGGTAGCCAAAATACACACACAGGGAAACATAAAACCCTAAAAATAGGAAAACACACCCTAGGAAACATAAAACACCAAAAATAGGAATATGGTTTCCTCGGGTAGACAAAATACACACCCAAGGAAACACAAACCCTAAAAATAAGAAAAATAATTCATAATTGTCAGAGTTAGTTTCCTCGGGTGCACAACTACACACCCTAGGAAACATAGAACCCTAAAAATAGGAAAATTAAACTTTTGTTGTCAAATGTTGATTTTCTCGGGTAGAAAAAATACACCTAAAGGAAACACAAACCCTGAAAATAGGAAAATAATATATAATTGCCAAGGTTAGTTTCCTCGGGTGCACAACTACACACCTTAGGAAACATAAAACACTAAAAAGAGGAAAATCAAACTTTTATATAAAACCCTAAAAATAGGAAGATTTATGTTTTATTGTCAAAATTAGGTTTCCTCGGGTATACAAAATACACACTCAAGGAAACACGAACCCTAAAAATTGGAAAATAATATATAATTGTTAAGCTTAGTTTCCTCGGGTGCAAAACTACATACCCTTGGAAACATAAAACCCTAAAAATAGGAAAATCAAACATTTATTGTCAAAAGTTGGTTTCGTCTGGTAGCCAAAATACACACACAAGGAAACATAAAACCCTAAAAATAGGAAAACACACCTTAGGAAACATAAAACACCAAAAATAGGAATATGGTTTCCTCGGGTAGACAAAACACACACCCAAGGAAACACAAACCCTAAAAATAAGAAAAATAATTTATAATTGTCAGAGTTAGTTTCCTCGGGTGCACAACTACACACCCTAGGAAACATAGAACCCTAAAAATAGGAAAATTAAACTTTTGTTGTCAAATGTTGATTTCCTCGGGTAGAAAAAATACACCCAAGGAAACACAAACCCTGAAAATAGGAAAATAATATATAATTGCCAAGGTTAGTTTCCTCGGGTGCACAACTACACACCTTAGGAAACATAAAACACTAAAAAGAGGAAAATCAAACTTTTATATAAAACCCTAAAAATAGGAAAATTAATGTTTTATTGTCAAAATTAGGTTTCCTCGGGTATACAAAATACACACTTAAGGAAACACGAACCCTAAAAATAGGAAAATAATATATAATTGTTAAGGTTATTTTCCTCGGGTGCAAAACTACACACCCTTGGAAACATTAAACCCTAAAAATTGGAAAATCAAACATTTATTGTCAAAAGTTGGTTTCGTCTGGTAGCCAAAATACACACACAAGGAAACATAAAACCCTAAAAATAGGAAAACACACCCTAGGAAACATAAAACACCAAAAATAGGAATATGGTTTCCTCGGGTAGACAAAATACACACCCAATGAAACACAAACCCTAAAAATAAGAAAAATAATTTCTAATTGTCAGAGTTAGTTTCCTCGGGTGCACAACAACACACCTTAGGAAACATAACACCCTAAAAATAGGAAAATTAAACTTTTGTTGTCAAAAGTTGGTTTCCTCGGGTAGAAAAAATACACCCAAGGAAACACAAACCCTGAAAATAGGAAAATAATATATAATTGTCAAGATTAGTTTCCTCGGGTGAACAACTACACACCCTAGGAAACATAAAACCTAAAAAATAGGAAAATCAAACTTTTATTGTGAATAGTAGGTTTCCTCGGGTAGCCAAAATACACACCCAAGGAAACATAAAACCCTGAAAATAGGAAAACACACCCTAGGAAATATAAAACCCAAAAATTAGGAAAATTGGTCGCATATGGTTTCCTCGGGTAGACAAAACACACACCCAAGGAAACACAAACCCAAAAAATAGGAAAATAATTTATAATTGTCAGAGTTAGTTTCCTCGGTGCACAACTACACACCCTAAGAAACATAAAACCCTAAGAATAGGAAAATTAATGTTTTATTGTCAAAAGTAGGTTTCCACGGGTAGACAAAATACACACCCAAGGAAACACGAACCCTAAAAATAGGAAAATAATATATAATTGTTAAGTTAGTTTCCTCGGGTGCAAAACTACACACCCTTGGAAACATAAAACCCTAAAAATAGGAAAATCAAACATTTATTGTCAAAAGTTGGTTTCGTCTGTTAGCCAAAATACACACACAAGGAAACATAAAACCCTAAAAATAGGAAAACACACCCTAGGAAACATAAAATACCAAAAATAGGAATATGGTTTCCTCGGGTAGACAAAATACACACCCAATGAAACACAAACCCTAAAAATAAGAAAAATAATTTCTAATTGTCAGAGTTAGTTTCCTCGGGTGCACAACTACACACCTTAGGAAACATAACACCCTAAAAATAGGAAAATTAAACTTTTGTTGTCAAAAGTTGGTTTCCTCGGGTAGAAAAAATACACCCAAGGAAACACAAACCCTGAAAATAGGAAAATAATATATAATTGTCAAGATTAGTTTCCTCGGGTGAACAACTACACACCCTAGGAAACATAAAACCTAAAAAATAGGAAAATCAAACTTTTATTGTGAATAGTAGGTTTCCTCGGGTAGCCAAAATACACACCCAAGGAAACATAAAACCCTGAAAATAGGAAAACACACTCTAGGAAACATAAAACCCCAAAATTAGGAAAATTGGTCGCATATGGTTTCCTCGGGTAGACAAAACACACACCCAAGGAAACACAAACCCTAAAAATAGGAAAATAATTTATAATTGTCAGAGTTAGTTTCCTCGGTGCAAAACTACACACCCTAAGAAACATAAAACCCTAAGAATAGGAAAATTAATGTTTTATTGTCAAAAGTAGGTTTCCACGGGTAGACAAAATACACACCCAAGGAAACACGAACCCTAAAAATAGGAAAATAATATATAATTGTTAAGGTTAGTTTCCTCGGGTGCAAAACTACACACCCTTGGAAACATAAAACCCTAAAAATAGGAAAATCAAACATTTATTGTCAAAAGTTGGTTTCGTCTGTTAGCCAAAATACACACACAAGGAAACATAAAACCCTAAAAATAGGAAAACACACCCTAGGAAACATAAAACACCAAAAATAGGAATATGGTTTCCTCGGGTAGACAAAATACACACCCAAGGAAATATAAAACCCTAAAAATAGGAAAATTAAACTTTTGTTGTCAAAAGTTGGTTTCCTCGGGTAGAAAAAATACATCAAAGGAAACAGAAACCCTGAAAATAGGAAAATAATATATAATTGCGAAGGTTAGTTTCCTCGGGTGCACAATTACACACCCTAGGAAACATAAAACACTAAAAAGAGGAAAATCAAACTTTTATATAAAACCCTAAAAATAGGAAAATTAATGTTTTATTTTCAAAATTAGGTTTCCTCGGGTAGACAAAATACACACTCAAGGAAACACGAACCCTAAACATTGGAAAATAATATATAATTGTTAAAGTTAGTTTCCTCGGGTGCAAAACTACACACTCTTGGAAACATAAAACCCTAAAAATAGGAAAATCAAACATTTATTGTCAAAAGTTGGTTTCGTCTGGTAGCCAAAATACACACACAAGGAAACATAAAACCCTAAAAATAGAAAAACACACCCTAGGAAACATAAAACACCAAAAATAGGAATATGGTTTCCTCGGGTAGACAAAACACACACCCAAGGAAACACAAACCCTAAAAATAAGAAAAATAATTTATAATTGTCAGAGTTAGTTTCCTCGGGTGCACAACTACACACCCTAGGAAACATAGAACCCTAAAAATAGGAAAATTAAACTTTTGTTGTCAAATGTTGATTTCCTCGGGTAGAAAAAATACACCCAAGGAAACACAAACCCTGAAAATAGGAAAATAATATATAATTGCCAAGGTTAGTTTCCTCGGGTGCACAACTACACACCTTAGGAAACATAAAACACTAAAAAGAGGAAAATCTAACTTTTATATAAAACCCTAAAAATAGGAAAATTAATGTTTTATTGTCAAAATTAGGTTTCCTCGGGTATACAAAATACACACTCAAGGAAACACGAACCCTAAAAATAGGAAAATAATATATAATTGTTAAGGTTAGTTTCCTCGGGTGCAAAACTACACCCCCTTGGAAACATTAAACCCTAAAAATAGGAAAATCAAACATTTATTGTCAAAAGTTGGTTTCGTCTGGTAGCAAAAATACACACACAAGGTAACATAAAACCCTAAAAATAGGAAAACACACCCTAGGAAACATAAAACACCAAAAATAGGAATATGGTTTCCTCGGGTAGACAAAATACACACCCAAGGAAACACAAACCCTAAAAATAAGAAAAATAATTTATAATTGTAAGAGTTAGTTTCCTCGGGTGCACAACTACACACCCTAGGAAACATAAAACCCTAAAAATAGAAAAATCACACTTTTATTATCAAAAGTTGGTTTCCTGTGGTAGCCAAAATACACACCCAAGGTAACATAAATCCCTAAAAATAGGAAAACACACCCTAGGAAACATAAAACACTAAAAATAGGAAAATTAGTCATATATGGTTTACTTGGGTAGACAGAATACACACCCAAGGAAACACAAACCCTAAAAATAAGAAAAATAATTTATAATTGTTAGAGTTAGTTTCCTCGGGTGCACAACTACACACCATAGGAAACATAAAATCCTAAAAATAGGGAAATTTAACTTTTGTTGTCAAAAGTTGGTTTCCTCGGGTAGAAAAAATACACCCAAGGAAACACAAACCCTGAAAATAGGAAAATAATATATAATTGCAAAGGTTAGTTTCCTCGGGTGCACAACTACACACCCTGGGAAACATAAAACACTAAAAAGAGGAAAATCAAACTTTTATATAAAACCCTAAAAATAGGAAAATTAATGTTTTATATTATTTATTTTTCACATTTTTTATGATTTTTCAGGTATGTAGATGTTATTCTTCAGCTAATTGATAAAGCAGGGGATTTTGTCAGTGATGACATTTGGTTTCGTGTTGTGCAATTTGTAACTAACAATGAAGACCTTCAGGTTAATTTTAAATTTGTATATTTATTTTATCATTAAAGTTTGTAGGACCCAATTATTCAAAATTTTTTTGTATAAATCATTAACCTTATGCTGCTCTGAAAGCTAGAGAGTATCTTGATAAGCCTGCAATACACGAGACAATGATGAAGGTATTTTATTATTATTAATTATCGTTCAATAAATTCATATATAAATTAGTTTAATAATTTATATATATATTTATTATTTAACAGGTTAGTGCATATTTACTTGGAGAATACAGCCACCTTTTGGCCAGACGACCAGGATTTAGTCCAAAAGAAATATTTAGCATTATCCATGAAAAGCTTCCTACTGTCTCGTGAGTAAACCTTTTAAATTTAATAATTAATATAATAATTCATTATTTTCCATTTTCCATTATTTAATATTTTAATTTTTTTCAGGACACCTACAATTTCCATTCTTCTTTCAACATACGCAAAGATTTTGATGCACTCACAACCACCAGATCCTGAATTACAGAATCAGATTTGGGCAATATTCACCAAGTTAGTTAGTTAACTTGTTGATTAATGCAAAATTAAATAATAATTTACACAATTTTATTTATAATATTTTCTTAGATATGAAACATGCATTGATGCTGAGATACAACAAAGAGCTGTTGAGTATTTTGCATTAAGTAAGAAAGGTGCAGCTTTAATGGATACACTAGCCGAAATGCCCAAATTTCCAGAACGTGAGGTATGTTAATTAAGGTTAATAATCTATAATTTATATGCAAATTACATTAATTAATTTTGGTGATTATTTTCTAGTCATCATTAATTAAAAAAGCTCAAGATACCGAAGCTGATACAGCAGAATTAAGTGCTATCAAATTGCGGGCCCAACAACAGGCTTCTAATGCCTTAGTTTTGACAGATCAGCAGCCCGCAAACGAACCACCACCAGTGAGTCAACTAACCATGGTCAAGATCCCAACCACTAACCATGGTCAAGAGTCGACTGAAGTCAACGGGGTTAATGGTGAAGTTGATGGTGATACTGTTGGAGATCTTTTGGCTATTGAAGGACCACCTGGAATTGAAAATGAAAATGATGCATTAGCTCTTGCTCCTGTTGAAGAACATGAAAACGTTGTTAAAGTACTGTTTTGCCCTCATTGGTTTTAAATCTATTTTTATTTTATTTTAATTCTAAATAAAGTGTGTTGTCAACTTTTTAGCCAATAGGAGATATTGCAGAAAGATTTCATGCTTTATGTCTTAAAGACAGTGGAGTTTTATACGAGGACCCGTATGTACAGGTACTCTTTTATAAACTCTTAATTAAATATTTAAATCAACATTTGAAAATTTTAAATTTCTGATTAATTATAATTTATTCCAGATTGGTATTAAAGCAGAATGGCGAGCTCATCAAGGGCGTGTTGTCCTTTTCTTGGGGAACAAGACAACTTCTTCACTTGAATCAGTTAAAGCTGTTATTTTGCCTCCTTCACATCTCAAATTAGAGCTCTCATCAGTACCCGAAATTATTCCTCCACGAGCACAGGTATATATATATATATATATATATATATATATATATATATATATATATATATATATATATATATATATATATATATATATATATATATATATATATATATATATATATATATATATATATGTATATATTCTAATATATTTATAAAAAAAATCAAATTTCAATTTTTTTCTTTTTAAAAATTTTAATTTATTAACTTTTTCTAGGTTCAATGTCCACTTGAAGTGTTGAACATTCGTCCAAGTTTGGAACCACCTTTGTATGCTAATTTTTGGATTATGGGTGTAATATATCCACATTTTACTTTTTGACTTTTGGTTTCTTGCAGGTTAATAATAAGCTTCGACTTCCAGCAGTTATGAACAAATTCTTTAATCCTATATCAATTTCTGCAGAGGAATTTTTCCCTCAGTGGAGAACACTGGCTGCACCCCCTTTAAAACTTCAAGAAGTGGTTCGTTTATTATTATTTATTTTATTTATGTTTTTCCTAAAATAAACTAGTAAAGAAAAAGTATATATTTTAATATTTATTTTTTGTATAAAATTGAACAGGTTAGAGGTGTAAGACCAATGTCGTTAGGAGAAATGGCAAATTTGTTAAACAGTTGGAGGCTTATTGTCTGCCCAGGACTCGTAAGTTATTTAATAATTAATAAACTTTTTTTTACATTAAATGATGTTATTATTTTGAATTATTCAGGATCCAAATGCAAGTAATTTAGTTGCAACCACAACCTTTTATTCTGAAACTACACGAGCCATGTTATGCCTTGTAAGTTTTCGTATTATAAATTAATTAATTAATTAATTGGGTTTTAATCCTTTTAATGCATTCTCTGTTTCTCTCAGGTAAGAATTGAAACAGATCCGGCTGACAGAACCCAACTCCGCATGACAGTGGCATCAGGGGACCCCACATTAACATTCGAGTAATTTTTATTTTTATTTTTTAATTTCAAATCAAAGAGAATAATATATCATGTGTGTTCAGGTTGAAGGAATTCATCAAGGAACAATTAATTAGCATTCCCACAAACCCCAAACCACCAACTGTTTCTCAACCAATTACTCCACCAACTGCCACATCAGATCCTGGTGCATTACTTGCTGGTTTGCTTTGAAACAAAAAAAAAGCATATTTTCATTGAGTATTATTATACATGCCCAAGGGTTAACGGGATTAATAGAGTTATAGTTGTTGTTTGGGTTAGACAACATTTTGGGATCGTGTATTTGTAGGGCGGGTTTTGTTATTTTATGATTATTCTTGGTGATTTTTATATTCTTTCAAACATTTTACATCATCTATAAAGGGAAGTTGTAGAGAAATTGTTGTATGTAAGATTATTGGATTTGTTTGACTATGCACGTCATATAAATATATGTTCAAAGAACGTTTTGTTGTCCACTTCGACAAGCTGCTTATAGGCCCAATTGAAGATAGCCAGACGTCCAATAGTAAATGATCAACTGATTGCCCGCTACCCAAGCTTACTCCACCGCCTCCATCTGAATTAATTGAAGAAATTCTTTCATTGCCATCACCGCCGACGTCTACTATCCTTTTTAACATCGATGTAAGAAATCACACCTCTTCCTCATCTCATTTAATACGTTTTTATCTTGAAGAATTCCTTCAAACCAACTTTTCTAGTCTTTTAATATTACACCGGTGTTCTTTTTTCTGTTTAATAGACGTTAGGGTAAAAGACTTTATGTGCAAAAAGCTTTCAAAAATGACTATCAACAAAAAAAAAGTTAAAGTATATAACCATGTGTAGTTTATTTTAAGGTGATACATGTACACTAGCTTTTTGCTAGAATTTTATTTAATAAAATTAGTTCTCAGGTGTCTTCGTCGCGGGTGATGGCATTGCTGAAGTTCGTTGCCGTTGCGCCTTTTTCTTGATGTTAAAAAAAACATTATTTAAGTCACTTTATCTCTATAATTAGTGGGCCCATTCACTCTAAATACAACCTCAACTCCAACCATAAACTCTATCCATCCCTTTAAAACTAGTGAGACAAATATTAGAAAAATTAAATGAAAACTAAAATATTATATGTGGGGTCCATTAATAGAGTGGACAATCTCTCACTTCAAATATAAAGTGAGTTTTGAAAATTTTATATTTAGAGTGAGGGATAGAGACATAGAGTTGAGTTAGAGATGATAAAACTTCAAATATAGATATAGAGTGATGGATAGAGTATGATTGGAGATGCTCTTAGAGGTTTATCTTCAAAAAGTCTTGTGTTCAAGACTTGCCGAGTGCATACCACGGGATAAAAAATAAGGTGGGTTTTATTCCTCAAAAAGAAGATATATTCGAGGAATGCATACTGCCCGCTTGGTTGTCACTCCATATGTCGAACCACTAACCTATTAACTTGCCGTTAAAAAAAAAAGCAGAGGACAAATATTATTAAATTAAATAAAAGGAAGTTTGAGGACATCCGGTAATTTTGTTTGTTTGCAAGAACTAGAGGTAGTCTCGAGGATTTAAAGAGAGCAAGAATTCGAATGTATCAAAAAATGTATTGGAGAATTTTTTTTTTAACGACAATCATAATTTACCTATTATGGGAGTTAAACCCTTAACTTCAAAGGGGCGAACACATTTACACTAGGCTATTGGTCATTTGGTATGTAAAGAATAATCAATATACAAATAGGAATGGTAGTGCAATACAAAGCTCGGTGTAGCTAAGGGGGCGTTTGGTTCGCTGAAATGATTCTGATGAAATGGAAATCTAAAAGGAATTGGTATCTGTTAGGAATTGGATTCCGATTCCATATTTTATTAGGTTGGTGGGAAATGAAATTGAAATTCAATTCAATATTCAGTTTGGTTGGCAGAAAATGCAACTAAAATTATGTAAAATGACGAATTTTCACTTATTCATGTAGGTGGTGGTGGTGGTGATGTGTGGCGGCGGTGGTGGTATTGGTGATAGGTGGCGGCGGCGGCGGGTGGCAACGCTTAATTACTTTGTGTTTTCTCAAACTTGGTTTTAATAAATGATACGGTTTCTTTAATTGTGGTTTTAAATTATATAATTATTATTTTTAAAAGTTTAAACTTATTAGGTTTGATTTTTTTTCTTTTTTTTTCTCTTTTATCTATGTTTTTCCACAATATTTAGACTTACCACCCACCTCTGTCTCTATGAATTCAAACCTCAGTAAATAATCATTGTCGCTATTTTATTAATCGCTCTTTTATTCATATTTTTCCATCATATTCAGACACACCACCCACCCATATCTCTTTGAATTCAAACCTCAATCAATAACCATTGTCGTCGCACCACTAAACCCCCTGAAAAGTCGATCCATTCTCAAATCCTACTTCTGGTTGCCTTCTCCAGTTGCACCTCCGGCGACGTTTTATCGACCTGAATTGACTAAAACAATTGATGCACATTGCCAGAGGAGTTGTTGTTTTGCATACGCATGTCGATAGAACGTCACCAACGGAGGAACAACTGGAAAAGGAAACCGAATGTAGGGGTTGAGGATGGAACCATTCAGGGAGTTTGGTGGCGCGTTGAACTGAGTGAGGTTTGAATAAAGAGATAGAGGTAGGTGATGAATCTGAATATGGTGTGGAAGAATATGGATAAAAGAGAAAAAATTTAATTACTAGTCTAAAATTTCACGGATGGTCCCTATGGTTTATCACTTATTACATTCACAGTCATTCATCTTCACTTTATTACAAAATGATAAAAGGATATTTTGGACATTTAAATTTTTTAAGGGCAGCAGGGAGCTTGGGTGTAACAAAATGTATACACCAGAATCGTCCAGTGTAATAAATAAAGTTCAAGGACGGAAGTTGTAATTAATGGTATACCACAGTGACATTCCGTGTAATTTACTCGAAATATTGCATTGCTTAAAAATCCATCCAATAAAAAAAAGAGTAAATTACATAAATTGTCCCTATGGTATTACCGATTTCGCGTTTTTGTCCCTATACTTTTTTATTCGTTTTTTTCTCCATGTGCTTTTTTAGATTCTAGATTTTCATCCTTTTGTCCAATTTTGGGCGTTAACTAACATCACATGCCAAACATGTGAGGGTATTTTAAAAATAATTTTAAAAAAATTGAATTAAAAAGGAAAAATAGAAAATGACGAAAAAAATTGAATTAAAAACACAGGACAAAAAAACAAATACAGATCTATACTATATTATAAAGAGTTTACCCATTCCATAATTAGCAGGGTGAAAATTCAACCAACACACTTGCTAATTATAGAATTGGAATCCTTTTGGAATAAAAAATCGCTTGACAAAATTCGAACTCGCCACCCACCGCTAAAATAAAGACGGCACACCGTTAGGACAAGCCTGCGGCTGCGTGATTAATCCAAACATTAACTATATACTCTCAAAAACACGGGGTAAGCCCAGCAGTGATTTATGGACACTACGGCCCATCTGCTTAAAACCCTTTGGCCCATCCCCTTGTCCCATCCCTTCCCAAAATCATATCCCCCTTCAACAAAGCGTTTATTCGTTCACCGGGACTCTCGTCTCTTCATTTCCGTCTCTTCATTTCAGCCTCTCTATTCTTGAACCACGATGATTATCCTTGTGCAAATCACCATAAATACAACACGTTTCTCCAATTTCATATGCAAGTTCGACATATCTATCATGTTTCTGGTCCGCTTCCTTTCTTTTCAAGCATCAAGGTTTTTGGTCCCGTTCCAGTCTGGTATGTACATGTGCACTTCCTGATTTGATTTGATTTTTATTTCATCATTTTAATTACAGATTAGTTCAATTACCAGATTATCGAATCCTAACATGCTTTGTTTAGTTAAGTTTTGTAGACACAGTTAAAAATTGCATAACAAATTATTAAAAATTGAAACCAAAATTCATTGTTGTTATACTGTTAATCATTCTTTTTGTTATTATTGATTGTTCTTAAAGCTAAAATTTGAAACCGAAATTCATGGCTTCCAACCGAAGCTTATAGCGTGTGGAAACTGATTAGCAGCATACCGAATAACCAAGAGGTTTGTAGCGGGACTGACTGTGATGGAAGTTGCTTCTATAGCTGTAGGATTAAGAGGCATGATCCTACAAGTTTCTATTGTAAAAGCTTCTTTGACACAAGGGATTGTACCTATTGTATGTGCTCGTGAATATAACATGCTCCCTTTGTTTTGTGTACCGGGTAAGTCAATACACTTTAGAGACGTTAGGCCCCGTTGACCTACTGGCCCGTTTCCTTTTTTAGCTATTTTTTGGCTTTATAACAATTTTAATATTTTATCTATTATAGATAAATGGGTCAAAATTGCCTGTTTCTTGACAACGTGCTATTTGGAATGATAATCTCCTTTTCTATCACAATGTTGTACTACATCTTACTAGGTCTCTAATGAAGCAAAGATACTCAGGAGAACTGAAAAGGAGGAAAAATTAATCCACGAGTGATGATTTAGGTATCTAGACAGAGACAAGCGATAACTACATATGTTGGGAAGAAATTGTCAATTAGCTTTTTTGTCGATATAGTTGGAAATGTGTTGATGTAGCAAGCTTCACTGATTTTAGAGTTACTTCAAAATCCATTCTTGTTATTGTTTAATAACTAAAACAAGGTATATGGTGTCTATTTTGAAGATCTTTTGACTTATTAATTTCTCTCTCTCTTATGTTTCAGGAACATTTCTAATTGAGCCTAAGCCTCAAGAAATCATGAAGCACAAATTACTATTATTGTTATCATTATTCATTATGTGTTAGCAAAGTGGGTAGTTCATTATAAATTTTCTAATTTTACTAACGATGAAACATAATAATATTATCAGTCTTGAGCAAATGCAACAAAGTGATTAGTTTATTTTATGGTCTTAGTTTAAAAAGAAATTTATGTAAATTCGAAATGGATTCAATGTGTTCAAGATATACAAAAAAGTGGATTCAATGTCTTATTCTAATGCCTCATTGTCAAGCCCTCCTTGTCTTTTTATCACTGCATTACAGTGCACTAACTGATTATAGGTTCTCTTAAAGTTTTTATTTTCTTTGACCATCAAATATTTATGAATTTAAGATTTTAGCCTACAAACTATAAATAAAAGTTATCTTGCAATTTTATGTATATCTTGAAGTTTTACTCTTATAAACGTCGCTATATATTGTTAACGTATCTAAAGATCCCAATACAATTGTATTGAACAATCCGTAAAACTATGTTGTTTTTTGCCTATAATATAATATAAATAAAGTGTTCAGAGAAAGAGAACTTTATCTTTATTATATATAATGAATTTGAAAACTTGCCAAATTAGTAAAACTTAATTTTCGGTGTACATGTTTATTATTTCAGAACAAAATTATATATATAACATGACTTGAAATTTTTTGCCTATAATATAACCTCTTCTGTAACACCTCATTTTTCAAAACACCCTTTAATTATATTTTTAAATAAAAATAATACAATGTCCAATGTTCTCAAAATCACGGTTTAACAGAAACCATTAAAACATTTATCAGAGTTATAAAATCCGGTGTTACAAAGATAATATCATAACCATAGGATAAACGGGATCTACCTACGATAGGGGTGTGCATGGGGCGGTTTGGGGCGGTTTTAGGCTCAAACCGAACACGATCCGCTAATTTCGGTTTTAGGATTTTCAAATCCAATGGTTTCGGTTTCTAACGGTTTCGGTTTTAGCGGTTTTTCGCCTTTAACGGTTCGGTTTCGGTTTTGAAACCGAATCCACCTCGTTTAAAACATTGATATATAATTTCATGTACTAATTTTCATTTTTTTAAAATTACATACAAATTTCAGTAACAATATCTAATTTATAGCATTAACTTCAATGTCTAATAATATATTTCAACAATAAATACAATTTTCTACCCCAAAATTCAAATTATAAACGTATTTTGTAACATATAATAACGATATAAACATTAATGAACAATGGTAGATGGAAGTTCAAATATTTAAATAGGTCGACTTCTATTTAATAAATATAAAATAAAAAAAAATGTAATATATTAAATATTAGCGGGGCGGTTTCTTAATGGAGCGGTTTTTGGTTAAAACCGAAACCAAACCGAATCCATCGGTTTTTTCAAAATCTAAAACCAAACCGCCGGTTTTGAAATGGTTTCGGTTTTAACGGTTTGGTTTTGTCGGTTTTAACGGTTTGGTTTCGGTTTTTCGGTTTTTATGCTCACCCCTAACCTACGAGCTCCCGAGCTAAACAAACACTAGGCCACTTCTATCGCGACCCTCTAAACCATCGATCCTGAACCTGAGTACATAGCCAAAAACAAAGTAGTACGTGAGACAAAATAGTCTCGTGAGATACATGGGTTTTCGACCCGTTCTCAAAAGATTTATAAAATAATATTTATAACATTATAAATACTTATCCTTATCATTTTCTTATTAATTCATAAATCATCTTCTATTCATTTAACCGTTTAAACTAATAAGCTTACCATAAGCTTACTCATCATCTAATCACATACTTGTAAGCTATCTCCAAGCTTACACTTTCTTTATCACATATGCAACGGACCTCTCCGAAGCCAACTCTCCCGATATGGGACGTCATAGGTAACTATCAAGGTAATTGGGAACCCCCATCTTACCGAGATTCATAAGCTCTCCCGTTCCCGGGCCGTCATGCTCACCCATCATTGGGTGTCGTAAACTGTGACATTCTACTCTTTGCGCAGGGAGGTACCACCCCAAGTAGACGTCTCATACTCCCCCATTTCTGGGCGGTCTTATTCCGGATATCTCATTAACACTTATGAGCCTCAGCTCCTTTCATCAAAATATGAGCATTAGCTCCTTTCATCAAATTCATCACTTATTAGAATACACCTATTCTAATTTATCATATTATTCTCTTTACTAAATCATTTCAAATCTTGACTTTACCAAGTCCTTTACTAATTTTAAAACATATTTATCTTTTATAGAAATCATCTTACTTTGACTCTTCTTTGACTAGAATACACGTTTATTGCTAGTCACTTATTACTTATTCTCTTAGTAATTCAATAACTACTTTCATTAGTATAATATACTAATCGATACTTATTACTTAAAAATCATTGTCTCAAGCTTTATTAATACATATTATTAATAAACCGATTATCAAGCTCTTTTAAATCATTATCTTTATTCATACATTTCATTTATGAAAACTCACTAATTACTTTTCATTATCATAATCTCTTTCAACAATCGTTTAGATATACTAAAATAGTCTATTCTAGCATTTTCTCATCATATCAATCTTATCTTTATTAAAACGTTTATTAATAAAGACTCTTAAAACATCATAGTTTTCAAAAATCATTTGCTATGTACCCAGTAAAAGTCTCATGTACTCACCTTAGCCAAGCTAACTCCAAATCGTGTCTAACAACACGAGTCCTTGCTTCCCAACTTGTGAAATGTCACCAATCTTTAGGTCTTCTTGACCTACCATCAATATCATCACAATAACTAGTTATTATCCATAACTAATCACTAATCAATCCATATTCACATCCCTAACCACCAAGTTCATCCAACTTGGTGGAATCTCAAACCCTAGTTCAAGATTTCCATCAATAAACCCAAATCAAACTTGTACACATCGATTACAAGCTTACAATGAGTGTTCTACACCCATGATTGGTCATCTTCCCCAAAGATGACATGGTTGGTTCCCCAAACCACCATTTTTACCCATACAAAGCTCACAATCAAGGTAGATGAGCAAGAAAATCAAGAATACTTACCCTTGATGTTTCAATCCTTCAGGATGGTGAAGATCTAAGCTCTTGAGCTCCAAAATCGCCCAAGTTTGCTCCCGAATCGGCTGCACAATGTGTGTGGTTGAATGAGAAATGAAACCCTAGCTTACACACAAGATTATATATTCCACACCAAATTCGCGCAGAGCTCGCGCCGAGCTCGCGCCGCGAAGTGACGCGGGTTTGCCTTTTAGAAGCCGATCTTTTCCAGATTTCGCGCCCCGCTCGCGCCGAGTTCGCGCCGCGAACCAAACGCGACCTCGACGCGACCCTCTCGCGTCTGATCCCCGAAGTTGCTGTTTGAACTCGCGCCTGCCTCGCGCCTTCCTCGCGCCGCGAGGGCTGCCTGGGTCAGTTTCTTGCCTTTTAAACTTGTTTCCATCCAAGTCTTGACCCATACTTGGTTACACCAAGTCCCAAACATCCAAACACTCGATAAAACACAACGGAGACTCGATTAAATGTTTTCCCACCTTTATTCCTCAATATTTCCATTGAATATATTAACCGAAATTCCGGTCGTTACAACTATCCACCCCTTAAAAGGATTCTGTCCTCGGAATCAACTCAAGGATTTCCAATCCTCATTACACTTCCAAATTATGATCCAATAATACTTATGCATTTGATTGCCTTACTTGACTCCGTTAAACTCAAACGGGTCACAAACCAACTTGAGTTCTTAATACCCGAACGGGTCAAAATTTTACAATTTGACCTTAACACCTTCAATCATTTAATTAATCCCTTTATCCACATTGGGACGATATGACCCAATTAATACTACTAGTCAATTAACCAAAACGATTGTCAATGCCTAACTTTGACCAAATTGTCAACATTGACAAATTTTTGACTTAAGAACAAAGTCAACCATATCTTGATAATTTCTTTATCCACTAGTGGTTCCATTAACCATCAATTCCTTAACAATCGACCTTACATTCACGGTCCAACGCCAATCACACTCGGTTCCTAAATTCAACCCGAAATATCCAACGGTCAAAGTCGCACCCCTTGACTACCATTATTTCCATTAATCCATTAACCACTATCATACACATGTAGATGATACATTATGCCTTTACTCTTGACTCACCACTTTAAACGAAAGTCAAAATCCAATTTTGACCTAAGTCAACAATCCACTAGTTGACCAACCTTGACTTATGAATAAAGTCAAACTTTGCTAAATTCCACATATTCTTTATTACTAAGGCATCGCTTCCCAAGCTTTTCGTTCCCTATCCCAGTATTTAAATTTCCTTTCTCAATTGTTTCTCTCTTCTCTGATTTCAATTTTCTACAATCGATTAACAAATTCCATCTAAATCGATACCGATCTCTATTACTTTTTAACTTTCATCCAATTACTTATACCACATATAATTTCCTTCAAATATCCTTATACCATACTTGAAATTCCCGATCGCCGGCTCTAGAGCCTCAATCATATCCAATTGTGGCCTAACCACCCATATACATCCTTCACCACTCATTGGCTACTAACCGATCTTGCTTCCTAGAGCATTCCTTTTTCATGAATCATGAACTTGTAGGCATCTCCTACACCTACTTATACTTAAACACTACCCGTGTTTTCAACCCAAGTTCTCACTTGCCATAAAAATCATAACAACAACTAACCATACGGTTCTACATACGTCAGATACAAACATCATATCCCTGATATAACAAATCATACTCTAACTATCTTATCGAGATGATCGGAAAGCCTCCAATCCATCACGATTCCAAACTGTCACAATGATCGGAAAGCCTCCAATCCATAGTGACTCATCAAGTCTCGTTAACCGGAAAGCCTCCGATCTAACAAGATCCATACAATATCATTCTATCTTGCATACAATTCATGTATGCATCATTCACATAGCATCATGCCATCATTTTCTTTCATAACTAATCACATTCTCTATTCAATTTACATTTCCCCAAATATCACATATTATTAACTTCCTCAAATCATATTCTTTTTATAGACCATTACTCCCACTTATCACTTTATACCACCTGGTATTCACATATTCATTTCTAGTGCTTTCCACCAATCTACTCATTTATCAATCATCTTTAGTCGATTCATTTTCCCATTATCAAAATTTCCAATCTTTCTTTCACTACTTAGGTAACCACCATTACATTCAATTATCCACATTTTTACCGAATCACCCGGTTAACTCAAGTCAACCAATTGACTCCGATCCATAATCCAAGTATAAGCTATCACACTTTTTCTATGTCCTTTTCCCAATAATTAATTGTTACCCTTGACTTAACATACCATTTCTAGGACATTTTACCATTAATTATCCTTTTACCCTTAGCATCGAATCCATCATCCATGACACAAACTTTTGCTATGACCGATTTCCAACTTTTACTCAACCATATCCAATATCTAAGTTTGTCATTCCCAATACTTACTCTTTTCCACATATTTTCCATTTACGGTTTTGAAACTTCACTATATTTTACATCATTCTTTTCTTTACCGATATCATATGGTAATGCCACATCACTTATCTTTATTCTCACAGAATGCTACAATTTTACTTTGGAACTCTTCCCTTCTATGGTTCCCCATCCAAAAATACAATTCTCGCTAACTCTTAGTACTTCCTTGTACTTCCACCCTTTCATTGAACACATTCACCTTTCCCGTGATTCACCTTTTGATATTCCATGATAGCATAATACTTTCTATCCTTACTACTTGTGTCGTTGCACACTGACTCGTTAAAATATAACATTCCTATTTACATAACGAACCGAGGAGATTATCCCCCTAATACATATCCATATCAACGATTCTTCCAAATTTCTATAGGCCATTTCACTTAAGCACCAAACCGAATGACCACTGAACGAATAAACCCCAAACCACATAACATTAAACTATATAATTGAGGAACACTTACCACACTTTGCACTTTCCACATCAACATGAATCGACGAACTGTAAATGAATTTTCTTTCTTTGTTGACTCCAACCACCATCGAGCTTCCTCTTTTCTCCACTTGATGACGATTCATTGATCTTTCGCTAAATTACCTTCTCCACATTCCTAGCAATAAATTCTCTTAGAATTTCTTCCAAGTACTCTTTCGGGACAAAACTTCCCTATCAATCTAATCGCGAACTCCTTCCACGACATCTGGTACCATATTCTCTTTTCCAATGCTTCGAACATCGCATTCCGCCGCGACCACACACCACTCTCCCAGTAGACGAGCTGTAGAAGTCACCATATCTTCCTCCTAACACTTGCTAATCTTTAGCACTTGCTTAATTTCACGAATCCACCGAATCACGGCCTCCGGTTCCGTACTTCTCAATTACACATCCAACTTTACACGCCATCAATGTCTTGAATGAACATCATTCCATTTCTTCTGATTCGGAATCACTACCATCATCACAGCGACATGACAAAACTCAATTATAATTTCTCTTCTTGTCTTAGAGGAGCTTGTCCTCTTCTCGCGTTCACCCTTTTGTTATACCGATATATTAAACCATAAAAATTCAAAGATTGACTTATTAGTCAACCATAACCCATAAAGCTCAAAACATTATCTTCCTTCTTAGGGTTCGACCCTAATATACCCATACTTTACGGTCTCAAAAGACAAATCATGGACATCCTATGGAAAACATATGGTCCTACTTAGCATAGCTTAAGACTAGGGAGGTCAAACCTACCTAATTCACTTAAACTATAGCTCTGATACCAAGTTGTAACACCTCATTTTTCAAAACACCCTTTAATTATATTTTTAAATAAAAATAATACAATGTCCAATGTTCTCAAAATCACGGTTTAACAGAAACCATTAAAACATTTATCAGAGTTATAAAATCCGGTGTTACAAAGATAATATCATAACCTTAGGATAAACGGGATCTACCTACGAGCTCCCGAGCTAAACAAACACTAGGTCACTTCTATCGCGACCCTCTAAACCATCGATCCTGAACCTGAGTACATAGCCAAAAACAAAGTAGTACGTGAGACAAAATAGTCTCGTGAGATACATGGGTTTTCGACCCGTTCTCAAAAGATTTATAAAATAATATTTATAACATTATAAATACTTATCCTTATCATTTTCTTATTAATTCATAAATCATCTTCTATTCATTTAACCGTTTAAACTAATAAGCTTACCATAAGCTTACTCATCATCTAATCACATACTTGTAAGCTATCTCCAAGCTTACACTTTCTTTATCACATATGCAACGGACCTCTCCGAAGCCAACTCTCCCGATATGGGACGTCATAGGTAACTATCAAGGTAATTGGGAACCCCCATCTTACCGAGATTCATAAGCTCTCCCGTTCCCGGGCCGTCATGCTCACCCATCATTGGGTGTCGTAAACTGTGACATTCTACTCTTTGCGCAGGGAGGTACCACCCCAAGTAGACGTCTCATACTCCCCCATTTCTGGGCGGTCTTATTCCGGATATCTCATTAACACTTATGAGCCTCAGCTCCTTTCATCAAAATATGAGCATTAGCTCCTTTCATCAAATTCATCACTTATTAGAATACACCTATTCTAATTTATCATATTATTCTCTTTACTAAATCATTTCAAATCTTGACTTTACCAAGTCCTTTACTAATTTTAAAACATATTTATCTTTTATAGAAATCATCTTACTTTGACTCTTCTTTGACTAGAATACACGTTTATTGCTAGTCACTTATTACTTATTCTCTTAGTAATTCAATAACTACTTTCATTAGTATAATATACTAATCGATACTTATTACTTAAAAATCATTGTCTCAAGCTTTATTAATACATATTATTAATAAACCGATTATCAAGCTCTTTTAAATCATTATCTTTATTCATACATTTCATTTATGAAAACTCACTAATTACTTTTCATTATCATAATCTCTTTCAACAATCGTTTAGATATACTAAAATAGTCTATTCTAGCATTTTCTCATCATATCAATCTTATCTTTATTAAAACGTTTATTAATAAAGACTCTTAAAACATCATAGTTTTCAAAAATCATTTGCTATGTACCCAGTAAAAGTCTCATGTACTCACCTTAGCCAAGCTAACTCCAAATCGTGTCTAACAACACGAGTCCTTGCTTCCCAACTTGTGAAATGTCACCAATCTTTAGGTCTTCTTGACCTACCATCAATATCATCACAATAACTAGTTATTATCCATAACTAATCACTAATGAATCCATATTCACATCCCTAACCACCAAGATCATCCAACTTGGTGGAATCTCAAACCCTAGTTCAAGATTTCCATCAATAAACCCAAATCAAACTTGTACACATCGATTACAAGCTTACAATGAGTGTTCTACACCCATGATTGGTCATCTTCCCCAAAGATGACATGGTTGGTTCCCCAAACCACCATTTTTACCCATACAAAGCTCACAATCAAGGTAGATGAGCAAGAAAATCAAGAATACTTACCCTTGATGTTTCAATCCTTCAAGATGGTGAAGATCTAAGCTCTTGAGCTCCAAAATCGCCCAAGTTTGCTCCCAAATCGACTGCACAATGTGTGTGGTTGAATGAGAAATGAAACCCTAGCTTACACACAAGATTATATATTCCAGACCAAATTCGCGCCGAGCTCGCGCCGAGCTCGCGCCGCGAAGTGACGCGGGGTTGCCTTTTAGAAGCCGATCTTTTCCAGATTTCGCGCCCCGCTCGCGCCGAGTTCGCGCCGCGAACCAAACGCGACCTCGACGCGACCCTCTCGCGTCTGATCTCCGAAGTTGCTGTTTGAACTCTCGCCTTCCTCGCGCCGCGAGGGCTGCCTGGGTCAGTTTCTTGCCTTTTAAACTTGTTTCCATCCAAGTCTTGACCCATACTTGGTTACACCAAGTCCCAAACATCCAAACACTCGATAAAACACAACGGAGACTCGATTAAATGTTTTCCCACCTTTATTCCTCAATATTTCCATTTAATATATTAACCGAAATTCCGGTCGTTACATCTTCGTTATTAACATAATCCACTAATCAACTGAGCTATTATACTATATGTTCCTTACTATAAAATAATTTTAATTAATAACTTAAATATTAAAAAGTTGAAACTATCACCACCTATCATCACCACCACCCATTATCCGTGAGTCCGCGACTATCACTACCACCACCATCCCGCTAGCGTCACTACTGTCTACTGCCACCACCGACCATCAATTGTTCACTGACAAAAAGTAATCATAGAGTACCCGTCGCCGCATTACGCGGTACCTGCTAGTATAAGAATAAAAACACATCATCATGAATAATACATAACAATTTCTTTAATCTACTAAAAAAAACCCAACCAAACTTGTACCTTACAAACCCTACCCTTTTCTAACCTATCAGCCGCCCCTTCGATTATTTCTCTGCGATAAAAAACCAGAAAACTCCGGCGAATCCACGAACTCCGGCGACACAGCGACCTCCGAGCTCGACTCTCACATGGATATTGCAGCAGTTTGGGACAATTCATCATCAGCATATAGAACAATCCCTAGACCCTCTATTTTCAGATTATCAACAAGGAGAAGATGCCCTAGAATCTTAAATTGTACATTTGGTGCCACCAAAGTCAGCTACAGGATTATTCTCAGAAAATTTCGTGACTCAACAAGTTCACATCCTGTTCAACAAGACAGAGGATTGAGATCTATTTGGGTTAAAAGTAGCACTGCTGAAAACCATTCAACAGTGGATTTCGCTTTTGTTGAAATTTTGGTTAAAAAGGGATTGATTTTGGCGGCTGCGTGTTGTATGTTGGGATGCAGGGGGGTCCTTGCTGCTGAGAATGCGGATCAGATTAAGGTGTCGTTGATGAATTCGTTGCCTAAAGTGTTAATGGTTCTCAAGGTTTTGAAAGAACAAGGTCTAATATTGGCTGCTCTCTTTGGTCTCTCTGCATTTTTCTCCATGGCTGAGACTTCAATTACTACTCTTTGGCCTTGGAAGGTACTTTTAGTTTCTGATGAACAATAATTACTAGATAGAGAATATATTAATTAATGTGTAAGTAAGCTGTAGGTGCGAGAGTTGGCTGAGAAAGAGTCTGAAAATGGTGTGTTCAAAATGCTCCGGAATGATGTTACTCGCTTCTTAACAACCATACTTATTGGCACGACGTACGTAGTGTTCTGTCTTCACCTTTTAATATGAATATGAATATGATTGATTGATTGATACAATGAATGAATTTGTTTCTAGTGTTGTGAATATTGGAGCAACAGCACTGGTAACTGAAGCAGCAACTGCAATATTTGGGGACGCTGGTGTTAGTGCAGCCACAGGAGTGATGACTGTATGTCTTGTCTTAACTGTATTCTTTAATCTCTCTCTTTAGTGTAATAACCCAACCCTCACAGGTTGCTGTTTTGCTACTGACTGAAATAACTCCTAAAAGTATAGCCGTTCATAATGCCACTGAGGTTGCAAGATTTGTGGTACGCTGGCTGACAAGTTTTGTTTTCATTAATGAAATGTTTTTTGATTAGCTGACTAAATCTAGGTCAGGCCGATTGCATGGCTTTCTTTAGTCTTATATCCTGTTGGAAGAGTTGTAACTTATCTCTCGATGGGAATGCTCAAGTTACTTGGTCTCAAAGGAAGAAGGTGTGTTTCTGTCTCATAAATTTGATCAATAATACCCTACCCTAATTTTTGCAATTTGTTAGTGAACCGTATGTGACTGAGGATGAACTCAAACTGATGTTGCGAGGGGCTGAACTGAGTGGGGCTATAGAAGAGGAAGAACAGGTTTATACCATTACTACCATTACACATTTATTGGATAAAAGAGTAATACTTTTTGCAGGATATGATTGAAAATGTTTTAGAAATTAAAGACACTTATGTTCGAGAGGTTATGACACCTTTGGTTGACGTTGTGGCCAGTGATTCTAGTGCAACACTGGTCGATTTTCATGCCTTGTGGGTAACTCATCAGTATTCAAGGTACATTATATTATATTAAATATACTTGGGGCAAAATTTTCTTAAAACCATTGCACAGGGTACCAGTTTTTGAGCAGCGGGTTGATAATATAGTGGGTATTGCATATGCAATGGATCTATTGGACTATGTTCAGAAGGTTAGATATAGATAGTCTTAGTTTTAGAGTAATGTGATTGTCTCTTATAGTCTTGTTTTGAAGGGAGACCTTCTAGAAAGTACCATAGTGGGGGATATGGCTCATAAACCTGCTTATTTTGTACCTGGTATTTTCTTGTTCCTTGTGTTGATTAACCCTTTGGGTAGTATATCATATAATGTGTTGGAAATAATGCATGCAGATTCAATGTCAGTGTGGAATCTTCTTAGAGAATTTCGCATCAGGAAGGTGCACATGGCTGTTGTTCTGAACGAATATGGCGGGACGGTTGGAGTACGTATGCACCCTTGTGTTTTGGATATTTAAAAACTTGCTATTGTCATTAATATTTGGAGATGCAGATTGTAACTCTAGAAGATGTGGTTGAAGAAATTGTTGGTGAAATATTTGATGAAAATGATTCAAAAGTAAGCTCAGCTTTTGTTTCTGTATCCCATCCCCATCAAGTAACAAAGGTGTTTTTGTTTTTGTTATAAAAGGAGGAAATTGAGAAAAAGACTGGGTATATTGTAATGCGGGCTGAGGGAATTTATGACGTGGATGCAAATACATCTATTGACCAGCTTTCTGAGGATCTCAACATAAAGATGCCTGAGGTATCTTTCTCTGCTTTTGGTCTTGGGTTAATTTATAATTAATTTTGTTTTCTTTTGTTTTCACAGGGGCATCAATATGAAACAGTGTCTGGCTTTGTGTGTGAGGCATTTGGATATATCCCAAAAACTGGGGAAAGTATAAAAGTGGTGCTTGAGAAGGAAGAAGATCATGAGGAAGCTGATGGTGATGGCCAAAATCAAAAAGAAAAACAAAAGAAGCAAATATTTCAAATAGAGGTATGTTATATTGGCTTTGTTTTAAAATGAGCATGGTCTGAAGAGAATTTTGGGTTTGTAGATTTTAGCAGGCAATGCAAGAAAGGTTGGTGCAGTGAGGTTTGAACGTGAGGAGGAAGAAGAACAAGAGTCAAAAATAATTAAAAGGAAATGGGATGATAATGATAATAATGATATTATTACTAGTAGTAACATGGAGAATGAAAGAAAAACCTTTTGATTTTTCAAGGCAGATTCTAGTATATAGAGAGATTCATGGAATTTTGTTCAAATATGTATGAGGTGTAGAAAGATATGTTTGTTTTCCAATTGGATTGACAGAATAACACAACCAAATTATTGTAAAAATGTTGGATTTAATTGACTAATTTACAAATTTTCTATTTTAGAAAAAAATAAATATATATTGTGGTACAGTTGGGTCAGGAAAATTGAGTTTACTATTGGGGAAGTTACTAAAGTATCAGGAAGTGTGAGTATGTGGTACAAAAGCTTACTATTGGGAAGTTCTTAAGTGTATATACTAATCATTTTAAGTCCTAAATGTAATGGATTTTCATCAAGGTCTTGAAAGGTGGAAGGATCAAACAGTGCTGTACCTAAGTTTCACAGCGCTGCTGCTATAGAGTGGCTATCACCTATTACATATGTAGTCCTTTATCTTTGCTTTATTACAAAAGGTCAAAAGGGTGTTTTGGTCATTTAAAAAAATTTAAGGGTTGTAGGGACCATGGTGTAACAAAGTCTATACACCAGAGGCGTCACGAAGTTTAAGGACTGAGCTTGTAATTAGTGATATATCATAGACCTTCTGTGTAATTTACTCATTTTTAATTATTATACATGTTTCATAAAACTTTAAAGATAGTATTGACTCTTCATTTTCACTTAAAACAAATTTATATATATGTTTTTTTACTAAACATAGTCTTAAGAACTATTCTTATTAAACAAGTATCCAACCAGATTAGGGCTTTTAGGTAAAACTAGTAATTATTCATCCCAAATTTGATTGTGAAATGTAACCTAAATTCATTACTTGAACTAAATTTCAAAAGGTAGTCATCGTTTTAGACGAAAAAGTGTAAAAGTCAAACAATGATCGAATTGATGATTCAATACAAATTATACAATATTGGATTCTACTAAAGTCATCATCAAATCTTTGAACTCCTTTACATTTCAAGAATTTAGTCACTTGTTGTCAAGTATTCTTTTATTAAGGGATTTTTTAATTTTTAATATGTTGGTTTAAGATGTGCTAGTTTATCCTTAAAATGATAAAACGATACATCCCAATTAACTGTTAAACTAAAAGAATTTTAAATATTTAACTTTGAGTTTATGGGTTAAAGAACCCACAGTTTTACAAACAATAAAGTAGAAGGAGAAAATAAATACTGTATAAATAATTTAGAATAAATAAATAAATTGATGGTGCAATCATATTATAAAAAAAAGTTTTGATAATAAGGAATGTCTCTAAATGCAAGTAATATAAATGATTAATTTTTAATATTCAGAAGTCGATTATACAAATTTTTTTTATGCATGTGTTATAAGACCTTTTAAAAAGAAATCGAAACGAATGAATAGAGTAGAGTAGTTGTCCGGATCATATTCTTGCGCTCAACTGCGTGGACTTTCCAGAAAGCAATCCACTGAAATTGCCTATACTCAACCGCTTCACAGATCACAACCATCCAAGCTCAACTTTCGAGGTATTTAATCTCCTTCTGATTTCAGTTCAGCTCAAGGAAATCTTTTTAACTCGTGTGTAGGGGATAAGGTCTCTCAAGATTTTGGTTTCTAATTAGGTTTTCCCTTTCGCCAAATGCAGATTTCTTCACTAGATAGGGTTTTGTTTTCCGTTTTAGGCATACCTGGGTTTGATGCTCTGCTTCAGATTTTTAGGCATACCGTCAGCTCAACACTGTTGTTAATTGATTTGTTTGTCTAAGGATCTGGTCTATTACTCTAATTATGTTAATAAATTAGATGTTAGTTTCATGTTGAATTTTTAGGCATTGACTCTTAGTTATCATCTCAACTTGTATGCAGTTATGAATCACTTGAGATCTAATCTGAGAAACTTATAAAAGAATGCAGGAGGCATCTAAGCAGCCTTATTACTGGACACCTACAGAGCACAGCCACATGGATCAGCATCTTTACTCGGCTGATGGAACCCAATTTTCCTCTTCTTCGGTCAGCTTCAGCAGCCCGCAAGATTCCCAGCCCGACCCGTATCTGTCCCCTGACTATACACACACCACTCAGGCTGATGACTTACAACTCAGTCTTAGTGAAATACAAAGTATGCTGGAAAGCGATCAAGATGTTTGTGGGGGTGGGGAGGAGATTATAGACTTGAAAGAAGGGCTTCTTGCTTGTGCTAAAGCAGTTTCAGAAAACAAAAGAATAACTGCTGAATGGCTAATATCGCTGTTGCGCCCGTTGGTGTCGGTCTCTGGGGAGCCTGCTCAAAGGTTAGGTGCTTATATGTTGGAAGGGCTTGTGGCTCGGCTGTCTTGTTCAGGCAGCTTTATCTACAAAGCTTTAAAGTGCAAGGAGCCAACTGGGGGGGAGCTCTTCTCTTACATGATGTTACTCTATGAAGCATGTCCCTATTTCAAGTTTGGTTACTTGTCTGCAAACGGAGCCATTGCTGAAGCCACCAAGAACGAAGACCGCATCCACATAATTGATTTTCAGATCGCACAGGGTGGCCAATGGGTGACCCTCATCCAGGCTCTTGCGGCTCGACCAGGGGGCCCGCCACGCCTAAGGCTCACCGGCATTGACGACTCGAGAAATGCATTTGCTAGAGGCGGAGGCCTCAATATTGTTGGCCAGAGACTGGCGAGACTGGCGGAGTCGTGCAACGTGCCATTTGAGTTTTACGGGGTGCCGGTGTCCGGTTCGGAGATTGAGGTTGGACATCTTAGGGTTGAAGCGGGTGAGGCGGTGGCGGTAAATTGTGCATTTGTGCTGCACCATATACCAGATGAGAGTGTGAACCCTGAGAACCACAGGGACAGAGTGTTGAGGCTGATAAAGAGCTTATCTCCAAGAGTGGTGACTCTTGTAGAGCAGGAAGCGAATGTGAACACTGCAAAATTCTTGCACAGGTTTGAAGAGGCGTTGAGGTATTACTCAGCCATGTTTGAGTCGATTGATGCGACTCTGGCGAGGGACCACAAAGAGCGCATAAATGTGGAGCAGCACTGCCTTGCAGGTGAAATAGTGAACATATTGGCATGTGAGGGGGCCGAGAGGGAGGAGAGGCATGAGCTGCTTGGGAAGTGGAGGTCGCGTTTCAGCATGGCGGGGTTCACCCCGTACCCGCTCAGCTCCTATGTCAATGCCACCATTAAGAACCTGCTTCAAAACTACTGTCACAAATATAGGCTCCAAGAGCGAGATGGTGCTCTCTTTCTTGGATGGATGAACCAGGATTTGGTCTCTTCTTGTGCATGGAACTGATCTCCTTTCCTTCCAGCAACCAACCAAACAATATGTCTATGTCTATGTGTATGTGTCTGTCAAATTAGATAATAAAGGCTCATTTGATCGATCTCATGTATATATATATAGCCACCCAAAACTTATGCTTGATGTTTAGTTTCTATGAGATATCTGGATCATACATACTCTCTTCTTTTCTTATCTATAGTTATGTGTTTACATTTTGATGGCATCCACCTAAGCGATACAAGAATTACTATTAACAACAATTATATTAGCTTCAATATATATTCCAAGTACGTAATACACAAAATTCTGTAAATGTGCATAATACAAAAACACATGTGACAAATCTTAGCTATTAGATCAAAAAATCTCTTAACAACCATCATCATCAAATCACATGTGACTGAATACACAACCACCACCGCCGGCCACCACCACCATCGTTAACCACTACCGCCGCCGAACATCGCCCGCTGGCCTCCGCCGCCGATCGCCGCAATCACATGTGATTGGATACACAATCACATGTGATTGAAAGCAGGCGACAGTGGCGAGGGGTTGCCGGTGGTGGAGACGGTAGCCGTCAGAGGTTGACGCTGGTGGCCGGCGGTGTGTAATCAAATGCGATTTAATACACACCGGGGGGGGTGGTGGTCGGCGGTGTGCAATCACATGTGATTAATACACATGGAGTAATGGTGGTGGTGGTAGTCCGCGGTGTGCAATCACATGTGATTTAATACACATGGAGTGGTGGTGGCGGTGGGTGGCAGTGTGCAATCACATGTGATATAATACACATATAGTGATGGTGGTATTAATGTAATGAATCACATGTGATGGCGGCGATGATGCTGAGATCTGTTCTTCATGACTTTAAAAAAAAAGGACTATCTTGAACGTTTCTCTACCATACTAACCTGCCTCAAAACTCTCTACCATACTAACCTGCCTCAAAACTTGTATTCATTAATATGGACATCAAGAGTACATAATTATCCAAATCACTCATCTATGTTTTATGTTATTGAACACTTTAGTTACCATACTAAACTGCCTCAAAACTTGTAATTATCAATACGAATATCGAAATTTTATAATCATCGAAACAGCCCACTGCTTAGGTACGTATTTCAATATGCAGGAGTTGCTAAAAATGCACAAGTGTTGGATTAGATTTCAAAGAGACCCGAAACACAAATTAGTTTCTCTAAGAGCATACTACTGCATATTCTAAAAAATAAAGAAAATAAAACAGTGTTTTAAGCGAAGCCTAAAATTTACAAGTTTTAATCAGATATCCAACCATTTGAATTATAAGCAGATGGAGGGTGTGGTTGTGGAACATAAAAGGCATTGCCAACATGATGATCTGATGCCTGTTGTATAGATTTATTTAGTTCCGGCTTGTCTGGTTTTGGTTTGAATACAGCTCTGCTTGCCAGATTATTATTTAAAAGGAGTCGTTCGACCTCATTCTCAAGTTTTTTCACAACTTCAACCACACTATCCTTTGGGTACTCTGACTGTAACTCATTCTCATCAATGCATTTGATAATTGACTTCAATGTGTTGATTTCTCTCAGCATTACCTCATACTACAAGTACAAACAAAAAGAGTCAGACAGACTGATGCTTAAATAAATAAAAGACTTAACAAGGACTATGAAATTACAGAAACATGTGTCTCCTCAATAACCCTCATGCACATTAGTTTCCGCTCTTCCAACAGACGAACTGGTGGAAATTCATCAGTTTTCTTAAGATCAATGCTCAAGTTGACAGCAGTAATATGCATGTCTTTCTTTATCAGTTTCTCAATCACATCTACACAAGTGAATCAAAACAAACATCGTAAACAATCTTAATTCAAAATTAACACTTTGCTAATGAAACATATAATTTGTCTCACCGTTTATCTTATCAGCTGGAATCAGTTGTCGAATAGTGTCTCTTTTTTTAGCCACAGTCACAAAGCAATCAATAAGCTCGTCAATGCAAAATCTATCTATCAACCCATAAGCTACCACAAGATGCAAAAACCCTAATGTATTTCGTTCTTTTGCTCTACCAGAACTAAGAACCCAATTTCGATTCCATCCCATGGCAATCTCCATTGCCTTATCCTTCAACTCAATCGAAATATCCGGTTTCACACGCATCAACACTGCCAGCATATCCAAACAAGCAGTCTTAAATAGATGCGATTCATTATCGCTGTGAAACACTGCAATTGCGTTCAAAACCATAGCCGCAGCATCTGGAGCGTACCGATAAGCATCAGGCAGTTCAGCCAAAAGCGAAGGTCGGTCGGGGGCAAGAGCAATAAACCGTTTTAACCCTAATCCATCAGAATTCTTGCACAAGGATATCAACTCCGGTCGAGCGAGTACGCTTGTGGTGTCGGACTGGTGGAGGAGATTGAACTTGTGTTGGAGTGAAAAGCGGAGGGTTGTGAAGTAGGAATCCAAGTCGGACCATTTGAGACTGGAATTGAAATCGAAAGAAGACGGAGACTGGGATTGAAGGTGTAGGAATGAATCCCTGAGGTCTTCTTTCTTGACATCGATTAGGTTTATGGCAGCGGAGATTTCCTCCATTGTTCCGATTGAATTGGATCGGAAACCTAAATTAATTTTGTCATAATCACTCTTTATTATATTTTGGTGTTTGCCAACGTAAAAAAAAAGACGCACTTTAGGCAAGTGTTATATGTGATACACAAACTTAAAAGACTAATGTTGCAATAAATAACTGTAAAAGTATCAATTTGCTCATGTAAACATCACAAATCAGATTTAACGTTTTTGGACGAGCGTTTGCAAGGGAATCATAGGTGGAACAAAATCTATACACCAGATACATTAATAAATGAAATTTAAATACTGAAATTTAAACATTGAAGGACTAAAAAAGACAAACATAAATAGTTCATTATAAGGTTAGTAGGAAAAAATAAATCATTGCAAAAAGCTTTTAAAAAAACTACATATTTCAATGATAAAAAGTTTTTTAAAAGCTTATTTAAATAGTAAAAAGCTTTTAAAAAAACTATTAGGCCCCGTTTGTTTTGACGTAATCCTCCGTAATCTTCCGTAATTGTAATTCAATTACATTACGGAGGACGTTTGGATGAACACTTTTTTTCGTAATTCGATTACGACGTAATTTCGAATTACGATATTCGTTGTAATTGAATTCCGTCCCAAAACCCTAAGAATTCAATTACGGTCCTTTTGTAAACTAACAAATTTTGAATATTTTATATCCTTCAGATTTTTAAATCGTTTAAAAATATTAAAAAAAATTAAAAAAATTAAAAAAATTTAAAAAATTTAAAAAAAATTTAAAAAAATTAAAAAATTAAAAAAATTTAAAATTTTAAAAAATTCTAAAAAAATTTTAAAAAATTTAAAAAAATTTAAAAAAATTTTAAAATTTTTAAAAACATTTTAAAATTTTTAAAAAAAATGTAAAATTTTAAAAAAAATTTTAAAATTTTTAAAAAAATTTAAAAAAATTTTAAAATTTTTTTTAAAAATTTTAAAAAATTTTAAAAAAATTTTAAAAAAATTAAAAAAAATTAAATTTTTTTTATTAAATTAAAAAAAATTTAAAATTTTTTAAAAAAATAGAAAAAATAGAAAAAATAAAAACTATTTAATTTTTTTTTAAATGTAAACAAATAATAAAAAAATTTAAAAAATAAAAGAAATAAAAAAAATAATAAATAATAAAATTTTGAAAACAATTTTAAAAAAGTTTTTAAAAAAAGTCATAACTATTGATTTGAATTACAACTCAAAATTTTGGTAACCAAACGCGTAAGCGTATTCAATTACAACCCAATTCAATTACAACCGAATTCAAATACAACCGATTTCAATTACATTACGGAGAATTACGTTGAGCCAAACACCCCCTTAGAGATGCCCTAACAATAACCATTGGTCACAAGTCATACACAACAATATTATCTATTTAATTCAAATATAATACGAAAACCATTGAGCTGTTTATTTGCATATATGACTATACTAGCAGGGTACCCGCGCAATGCGGCGGCGGGTACCCTGTGATTATATTTTGTAGTGGCGAAAATAATGATGGTGGTAGCAGTAGTAAGATTGTGGTTGGTGGTGCGTAGAGATTGAGGAAGTGGCAGTAGTGATTCTCGTGATGGTGGTAGTTGTGGGTGGTGATTGTTGATGGCGGGTGACGATGGTGAAGAGTAATGGTAGGTAGTGCCGTGATGATCAATAGATTAATATGAGTTTAATGATTAATAGCTCAGTTGATCAAAGCTCTTGCTAATAACATCAAGGATAAGATCACACATTATCAAATAGTTTGTAAGTCTTGGAATTGTCTAACAACTACATGTGCAACCACAACTCCAGCCACAAAGAAAACAACCGCTATTGTTGTATTCAACTTTTCCTTTTTTTGAACAACAATCCTAATCTACTTGGTAAATCTACCTATGTCTACTATGGGACTTTGAACCCCCGTTTAGACAATTTGAAAATAAGGTTATAAAGCATAACTGGTAACACAAAATTCAAGTACCAAGAAACCAAATGCTCCAATAATTGCATTAATATCTCCAAAAAAAGGAAACATTGCAGATACTGTTGTAGACTTGTAGCTAAGATCACATTTCTTGCTAACAAATCACAGCTTGTTGGATCTGAAAATGCTTTTTCCAGAACTTCTTCAACTGGCTACAAATATACCTGTACAAAATAAATAAATATTATAAAATATTGTCGAATATGTTACTTGACATTTTAAAAAATTCTAAAAAAATTTTAAAAAATTTAAAAAAATTTAAAAAAATTTTAAAATTTTTAAAAACATTTTAAAATTTTTAAAAAAAATGTAAAATTTTAAAAAAAATTTTAAAATTTTTAAAAAAATTTAAAAAAATTTTAAAATTTTTTTTAAAAATTTTAAAAAATTTTAAAAAAATTTTAAAAAAATTAAAAAAAATTAAATTTTTTTTATTAAATTAAAAAAAATTTAAAATTTTTTAAAAAAATAGAAAAAATAGAAAAAATAAAAACTATTTAATTTTTTTTTAAATGTAAACAAATAATAAAAAAATTTAAAAAATAAAAGAAATAAAAAAAATAATAAATAATAAAATTTTGAAAACAATTTTAAAAAAGTTTTTAAAAAAAGTCATAACTATTGATTTGAATTACAACTCAAAATTTTGGTAACCAAACGCGTAAGCGTATTCAATTACAACCCAATTCAATTACAACCGAATTCAAATACAACCGATTTCAATTACATTACGGAGAATTACGTTGAGCCAAACACCCCCTTAGAGATGCCCTAACAATAACCATTGGTCACAAGTCATACACAACAATATTATCTATTTAATTCAAATATAATACGAAAACCATTGAGCTGTTTATTTGCATATATGACTATACTAGCAGGGTACCCGCGCAATGCGGCGGCGGGTACCCTGTGATTATATTTTGTAGTGGCGAAAATAATGATGGTGGTAGCAGTAGTAAGATTGTGGTTGGTGGTGCGTAGAGATTGAGGAAGTGGCAGTAGTGATTCTCGTGATGGTGGTAGTTGTGGGTGGTGATTGTTGATGGCGGGTGACGATGGTGAAGAGTAATGGTAGGTAGTGCCGTGATGATCAATAGATTAATATGAGTTTAATGATTAATAGCTCAGTTGATCAAAGCTCTTGCTAATAACATCAAGGATAAGATCACACATTATCAAATAGTTTGTAAGTCTTGGAATTGTCTAACAACTACATGTGCAACCACAACTCCAGCCACAAAGAAAACAACCGCTATTGTTGTATTCAACTTTTCCTTTTTTTGAACAACAATCCTAATCTACTTGGTAAATCTACCTATGTCTACTATGGGACTTTGAACCCCCGTTTAGACAATTTGAAAATAAGGTTATAAAGCATAACTGGTAACACAAAATTCAAGTACCAAGAAACCAAATGCTCCAATAATTGCATTAATATCTCCAAAAAAAGGAAACATTGCAGATACTGTTGTAGACTTGTAGCTAAGATCACATTTCTTGCTAACAAATCACAGCTTGTTGGATCTGAAAATGCTTTTTCCAGAACTTCTTCAACTGGCTACAAATATACCTGTACAAAATAAATAAATATTATAAAATATTGTCGAATATGAAAGAGTGTTTTTTATAAAGAACTGGGTTGAACGATTTATTTTGGTGAAGAATAGCTACTAATTGACCCGTACGACCAACTTGACCGCATTTGACCAAAATTCTGGTTGACAAGTTTAAAATGTATTACCTTTTTTACCGTATCAACTGTTTGACCCGTTTGACCAAGTTGACCCGCTTAAACAATTATTCTTTAGTATAAAATAATTGACTGCTTCTATAATATAATCTTCATAATCATGTCTCGCAATGTAAAATGAGATGACAGATCGGCAACAGTCAACTCGAGAACACTTTTTTTCTATTTTTTGAGATTACTCTTTTTGTTAGAGATTTCATAATTTAATAAGGTCTAAATTGTCACATTTATAAAATACATTGTCACTCAGATTCTGCTTTTCCTGCCATTTGAATATTAATCGAAAAAAATAAAATCAATGAAATATGTTATTTATTGCAAAATATACCTCTTTGAGAAACGATTTATGGGGTTCATAATCTTTTGTAGGAGAAGTAATTTCTGCAACCTTGTCTAAATTACAGTCAACATATCAATACATTTCAAAGCCTATTAACAATATGACAACACAGATATACAATCCATGGATATTAATCATAGCAGAGTGCTAAGTTCTAAGTGTCTCTATATATAAGTATGTAACTGAACAACTTCTTATAATTACCTTTCACCAAAAATACCCTTATCCTGCAACAACAACAACAATCACACTATATTTTTTAGTGGCTCCGGCAAATAGAGAAAAAATAATAAATAAATAAACAATGATGATGATAATGATAATTGCAATTGTATGGACATACGATTAAAAAACTAACAAACGACCTGAACCACTGGTAGTCGCAACTCACGAGAGTAACATTTCTATTTGATGCCAAAAGTTTAGTTCTCGCCTTAAGCTGTTGGCCCATTTAAATCAGATATAAGACAAACAAATGCAGTATAATTTGTTAGTTGTTAACAATATGGTTGGAGCAGTTTGAGTTTTGGGATGCTTCATATTTACCTCGTATTTCAAAATAATATCACGTAATTTCTGCTCTCAAATAAGGAAAAATCAATATGAAATAAAAAAGTGAAAGATTACTTACTTGAAGCTAAACATAATCCGATGAAGCAAATTTGCATTTTTAGATCTTCTAATTGTGGATTGTAAAACAATATACACAGGGCAAGAAAAATTATCTAACCATCGATTTTTTTGGTAGTGATCAACAACCGAACAAACATGAAAGGGGTTATTGCAGAATCGAGGTGGGCATTTGAAAGGGGTTATTGTAGAATCGAGGTGGGTAGAGATATCGAGGGAAGCAATGTGTTATCTGTAAACGTGATTGCAACTTCCGAGGCTGGAAGACGAAGATCGAGGGAAGCAATGTCTATGATAGGGGGTATTTGAAAGGGCGTGTGTTTATTCTAGAAGGCCGAAATCAGAAACCCTTTATTAGTATCTGTTTTCAGTTATAAACGCAAGCAGCTCCTAGAGCAGTTGGTTTAGTGCTTGACATATCAGCAGTAGGTCACGGGTTCGAGGCATGACTTTTCCTTTTTTTTCTTGATTTTCTTGAAATCTCAAAATAGAAAGAAAGTGGCTGAATTTTCTAAAAGATATTTATAGAAAGGGCTTAAATGCTTTATAAAGTAGTGTTTTTTAGGTCATTTTAATGCGTACAACAAATAGTTGTAGCTAAGACAACTTTGACAATGTAAAATTGATTGTTTCCCACTTTGAACATTATTTTCTTTTCTATTCGAAATTATTTGTTATTCACTAATTACATAATTGGGACAAAAGATGTTTAATCTGAATAAGAAAAAGATGTCAAATTTACTACCAACCTTTTAGTATAGGAGATAATGGTTACTATGAATCACCTTCTTTTGAAATGTTTCATCCGTCCCAGAGCATGCTAAATTTACCATTGAGATATATTGTAGTATTTCGTTGTAGCATGAAGGAGAAATATCAACATAAACATAATAAAATAAAAATATGATTCGTCAAGTGAAGGCAATATAAAGTGAAATTAAAGATGGAAGTTGAAATTTGTCAAATTGAAGATGAATCATCAATGTAGAATTAATCCAACGTTGTTTGTATTTGACAGTTAATAATCTCCATTCTTGGTTAGATCAATGATTATTAAATCTTAAGAGTAGGTGACGTCAAGAGTTTGCCTTGTTTTTGCCGTTGCTTACACCAACATTATCTAAGATTAATTGTCATATCAAAATACAAAGCAAAATCACAATTACCCTCCTCAGCTCAGAAAATAGCACATGACAAAATGTCAAGTTTCAGGTCTGATCCTGAATGTTTAAGATTCTTGTTAGAGGCTTTGGAAACTATGAAGGTTTTTGTCTTTATTCAACATAATAAGTAGAGATTAAGTGTCTGCTAATTGAAACCTTCCATTGATGAAAATGAAAATGAAGATGAAGATGCTGCTATGCTGCCTCACAATTCTTGCTTTATCTGTTAATGGTAAGTTGTCAGAATCTGAAGATTTACTGAGATTCATTCATTCTGTTGACCCTGCAAATAATCTAAGGTTTAGAGGATCAAATCCCTGTTTGTCTCGGTGGAAGGGAATTAAATGCCTTTTGAGATCTAACTCCATTGTACAAGTAAGCCTTGATCATATGAATCTTAGCGGTGTAATTGATACCACCGGGTCCCTTTGCAATCTCCCCAACTTGCGAATTCTTAGTCTAGCTAATAACCGCATACACGGAAGCATACCCGCTACATTTTCTAGATGTTCAAATTTGAGGTACTTGAATTTAAGCAGCAATCTTCTGAATGGTAGTATACCCATAGCTCTTTATAACCTCAAACATTTGAAGACAATAGACGTATCTAACAACAACGAAATGAAGAATATTGAGTCGGTGGCACCTGCTCCATCAGTGAAACGAGCAACACATAATAATTATGTGATATGGCCCGAACTTGTTGTTGCTATATCATTACTTGGCCTGCTTGCCTTTTTAGTGAATCTGAGGATTACAAAATCATTAAACAAGGCTAATATTCAATCTTCCCCTAAAACCACCACGGCCATGGAGGAGGATCAACATCCACATCAAGATCTTGTTTTCTTTGTGGAAGAAAAAGATCAATTCAAATTGGAAAACCTTCTTGATGCTGGAGCTGATATGCAAAACCAAAATTACTGCAGTAGCCTTTACAAGGTTCAGCTTGAGGGTGGTGCTTATGCAGTAAAAAGATTAAACAAATTGCAGGGTGACTTTAATGGCACCATGGCAACGGTGGGGAAACTGAATCATCCAAACCTTCTTCCCCTTGTAGCTTACAGTTGCCAGGGTGAGGAAAAGCTTTTGATCTACAAGTATCAGAATAAAGGAAGCTTGCTCTCACTCATGGAAAGTAAGCCACCATGCTACAACCTCATCATATATAATGCCATTTTGTTTTTTCTTATAAAAAAAGATGATGAATATATATATATATATATATATATATATATATATATATATATATATATATATATATATATATATATATATATATATATATATAATGCAGGGTACGTTGAGGGTAAGGGAGATTTCCCATGGAAAGTAAGATTGTGTATAGCGGTTGGTATAGCGCGGGGGTTGGATTACATATACAGAAGCTCCGAGGAGGAGGAGATTATCCCACATGGAAATATAAAGCCTTCCAACATTCTTTTGAATGAAAATGGAGAAGCGTTAATAAGCGAATACGGGTACTCAAACATGGTTGATCCAAAGAGTGCTTGTCTGTTCAAATCCAACGGTTATACAGCACCGGAGAGATGTTTGTCTGAGCAAGGGGACGTGTTCAGTTTTGGAGTGATTCTGCTGGAGCTGCTGACGGGGAAAATAGTGGAAAAGAGCGGGTTGGATCTCCCGAGGTGGGTGAAGGCGATGGTGAGAGAAGAGTGGACGGGTGAGGTGTTTGACAAAGAGATTGCAAAAGTGGGAATGATTGGTTTTCCTTTGTTGAATGTTGCTTTGAAATGTGTGGCTCATTTTGCTGAGAATCGCCCTTCCATGGCTGAGGTTTTGGAGACAATTGTGGGAGTTGTTGATCAAGATCTGTCCATCGACTCCCCACCAGATGTGCTTTATTCAGTGCCAGAGGAGGATGCTTCGCTTGACTTTACTTAACTCATTCATTCTTAACTTCAGTTGCGTATTCCTAGTGTGGAAATCAGTCACTTACCTTTTATTGTGTTAAAAGCATTCGTTCAACTTTATTCACATGTATAAATTACATCCCTGTGAAATAAGATACGAGTATCTATCATAACATCTATCGCTAGCAAAATTAAAACAACTTAGGCCTCTCCCAACCCTTACCTATCACTAAACCCATCACTAGCGCCACGTCATCGCATCCTTACTGACCTGCTACTGACACGTTCGTGCCAACCCTACCCATCACTAACCCATCACTAAACCCATCCTTTCCACATCATAATTATAAAAACACTAATATATTTGTATTATTAAAACAAATATATATAAAAAAAATTAAATTTAAAAAAAAACAGAAAAAAAAACTATTTTTTATAAAAAAAACATGACATGTACAACTTTTTCAGCCTAGTGTACAAGTCCCCAAAGCATCCCACCCCCTCTCTCTCTTCCTTCCCCTTTCCTCTCTCTCCCCTCTCTTTCTTCTTCCGCTCTCGACGCCATCACCACCCCGACGTCCAGCTTCACGACGCCCCACGACGTCTCGGTGCCAACGCCGTCGTGGGTCGACGGCCCTCGACGCCCTCCCCCGACGTGCCGTTGGCACAGGTCTTATAATCTAACAGGATATGTTAAACATATTTAATTTGTATTGATGTATTTTAATTTTAGCTCTTTGGGAATAATGGATTGATTAAAAAAAACATCCATTGAATAGCATTTGATGCTTTCAGGATTGCAATTAATTCAGCGTCAACTGTATGGCATGAAACTGAAATTAACATGAATGGAGATGATAAAAGTCTGCAAGATAAGCCAATGCTTGTGAGTTATTGTCGCATACTCTCCAGAGGGATGAAACTTCACCCTTGGAGACAGTCCCCCAATCTTGACAAACATCCAGAAACTCTAAAAGCTTTGTGTAAAAGGAGTCATAATTCATCAAGATAAATGGTACCGGGAAGGCTGAACCTATTCTCTGTAATTGGATCAGTGCCAGAATCTCAAAAGCCTCGTCCAGAGTCCCAATCCCACCTGGCAGGACTATGACACCTGTCTTCTCCTGCTCGCTGCTTCTAACCGCAGCATCCACTAAGCCGTGCTTCCTTGCAGAGAAAAACCTATCCCAAAAAACCATGTTTATTTTGATAAGATATAAACAAATACGTGAGGTGAGGAGGGAGGTGCCTGCCTGCATGTAAGGTAAGTGTGAGAAGGAAGATATGGATGGAAATTGGTTGATGTCCACTGGTTTGCTTCTTTAGCGATCTTGAAGCCACCAACAGGGTAGCCTGCTTCAAGAGCACCTTGAGTGGCTGCATCCATCAGCCCTGGTCCCGCCCCTGACCATGAGGTGCACCCCAGCAGCTGAGCCACCTCTTTTGCCAAGTGCTGTGTTTCGGTGTAATGCCGGTGCCCTGGTCCCATTCTCGCAGACCCCAGGTACACCACTCCCCTCCCAAGTCTGCGTATCACCTCATAGCACTTTTCTATCTCCTTCTTCACCTGAATCAAACTCCATCATTTTTTTATAACTACAAATCAAAACCACGGAAATATACCTCGTTGGAGCTACTTCTTTCATCAAATTGTTCGGTCTTGGAAGATGAAGCCCTAATTAGTGTTTTATTGGGGGACTTTGAAAACCCAAGCCGGCTAATTGGACACTGGTGTAAAGCAAGAATCTTGAAGCGATCAAGATGTGGCAAATTATCAAGACGAGGAGCAGCCCAAGCCATCTTCTTTCGACAATCAATCTTTGCTTCTACCTCCAACCAAAACCGATACTCGAAATGGAATTGGGATTAACGGCCGGCATCAACATCTTGTCCTTTTTTTCTTTTCTATTTCTCCTTTTTTTTTCTTTTCTATTTTATAGGCCAAATTCATTCATCTTAATTAATTATTGGGTTTTGATGTCAATATAATTACCCCAAAATTTTAAATTATCTAAATCCTTAATTATTTAACCACCAACCCAATAAATAAATTATCGATTACTTGTGCTGCTTTGGACACGTTTGGGTATAAAAATTTGTTTACATGTTTTAATAAGTCTAACAATTTAGTTGATTATATCCAACTTGTTCTTCTACTTATATATTACGTTTAATCCTATTTTTTGGTTCTACTATGATCAACAGATATGTCTAATTTATTTAATTTTTAACATAGTTATTTTTCATATAGTTAACTTAGTGCTTACAAGATGGGAATGTAAAAGTAACAGTAACTTTTTGGTGGTCCAACGAAACAAATGGAAAAAATTCAAAATGAGGTATTTTTCACATTAACGTAGAGAGAGGAAGCTGAATGGAGATGTTTTGTTGTTTGTTGGTTTTCACATTTCAGTAGTCTTTCTACAAATTGTTTATTTGCCCAAAGTCAAAGTCAAATCCAAAGTGTCAATCATATATAAACTGCATTTCCATTAATGTGAGCACAAAGACAAATATTTTCTTCATCTCTTAGTCTTGAATCAGATCGAGTACCGCATTGACCACCTCATCTTTATCCGTCTTAAACACTTGATCTTCTACAAATTAAATAATTGCAAACTCAGTATTATCAAATTTCTTTAACATATCATGAACTGAAGCTATACCTGTTTGCACTAAGGCACCTAGTAACCGCAGAAGCTTGCTTCTGTTTGTAACAAGTATGCTAACTATCTCTGCTCCCTTATTTTCATTTGCTACAAAAAGCTGCATTCCACTAACCAATCTCAACAACCAAAACTGTATATCATGTACATAGAATAACAAAATATGTACCTTGAACACATGAAAAGCATCTATCTGGATGCTCCTACTTGTATCCTACATTAACAAATTAAATTCACCAACAATTAATCAATCACCAGTTTGATATTGATATTTAGGCAATCATATGGTTACCCTTAAAAGATTCATTAGAATCATTAGGTTGTCTTTTGAGCTCACGTAGCGCGTCATAACACAAGTATTGGAACGATCAAGCAATATGCAACCCAGTAGCTGAAACATGCACCAAAAACGTACAATTAATTATTATATCCCCAAGGTTAATAACAACGTACTGTAGCTAGTCTCTGTCACGTATGTACCTTGACAGCTTGTCTTCTGGTGATATAGTTGGTCGATTTTAGTAGCTTTTCGTTAAATTCAGTAAAAAACTAGAAAACAACACATACAGTGATGATAAAAATCCGTAACATAATATATACTTGTATGAAGGATAAAAAAAATGCAGAAGGGGAGTACCCAAGAATAGTTTTTGGAAAGAGATTCAGAAACAGTAGACTTATGCCTAGTCAAGAGATCCTGCAACAATTGCATGCAGAAATCACAATGCAAGCATATATATATATATATATATATATATATGCATGTTGAGCCAGCATACATACTTACCTTGAAGGCATCCGCAGCATCCGCAGCAATATCAAAGCTCGGATGTTGTATGTAACCAAAAAGTTTCTCCACTTGATTTGGTTCCAGTAAGTAACTACAATTAAAACTAAACTAATTAATTACCTAATGAATACACCGATTATGTTATCCAGCTTAATTACCATGCAACAATTTGATGACGTAGGCACTCCTTTAACATCCTACCGTAATGGAGAGCTAACTGAGGATCCTCATACCTTTTAATTAGAAAGATGTAAATTAGCTAATAGCATCTGCTTAGAAAACAAAACAAAAAAAGAAAAGTAAATTAGTTAGTGTTACCCGGATATGAGAATGTCGATAAGATCCAGATTGGCTTGTAAATATGTAGAAGCCTGGAAACGTGATGGCAAGGGTTGCCTTTGCAAACTTGCAACTACTTGAGTAGCATCTTTACGTGCCTATATATATATCTCAATAAATGATCCAACTTCATTCATTAATTAGTTAATTAACTAAGGAGTAGCTGTAATTAAACATGGAAAATGTTGATTGATCACCTCCAAGTTTAAGTTGGGAAGAAAGATAACAAGGAGACGCAAAGTGTCTTCTCTAAAGAACTCCTGAGCCAACTGTGCACAAGCTTCTGCACAAGGCTCGCACTCATCATCACCATAAAGAATCAACTTCAGTTCCCTAATTAGCGAGTTCAACTCTGTTGTCTGAATTAACACAACGTACACTAGCTTTATATATTATTTAAAAATAACATTCAATTTTCAGGGGGAGAAATAAAACCTGTTGGGGAGATATTTTGGAATAAAGGAGAAGGGATCGAGTCTTTTGAACCGCCTCTGCAGGTGTTGGGAGCTTCTTCACAGTTTTTCCCAGGCATAGCATCTTCCTTAATCTTCTTCACAGGTGAGGTGGTGGTGTTTCAGACAGAATAATTAGTTAATTATTAACATTGTTCTTTCTCGTGGGAACAGAATAATTAGTGGCACAAGGGATACATTGTGATGCACGACCTCTTTACATTTCGATAATTTCTTGCCTCAATCAAACATTTCTTGTTTTAATAGACTATGAAATATTTAAATTAATTATTACCAACTACAGTAATTCAACTTTTTAAAGTACATACATCATTTTGGTGATAATTTGTACACAACAATGTTTTGTCATACACAATAACCATATGCATTGCAAGTATGCAGCTCACTGCTTGTACTGTATATGGCAAAGTATATGTTGTCGTGTGGAATTAATTACAAAGATTCAGAAAATGTGAAACAACCCCCATGCTACTCTAATGCATGATTGGTGATTACTACTAGGCTCAAGTTTATACAAAATAGCTAAAATAATAATAACAAAAATATAAAATCAAACTCTACCTACACATACATGTTTACAATTCAATGATGTTAATTACATGTACTGAAAACAGCAACACTCAGTCATCATATCTCAACCCCAAGAATCAACATCCCAAGGTCTTCAAAATCTCCCTGAGCTTGTGAATAACTAGAGTTGGATCAGCGTGGGATCCACCCAGATATATGGGGTGGTAATTTAGCCCTTTCCACTGAGAAATGAGTTCAAAATGAGGCCTCCTGAACTCACTTGCAACAATCTCTAATATCTCTGCTTCTGTTGCCGACACTATGTGGGTCAGCCCCGCCCCGTGGGCCCCCACAATAACCGATGCATCTTGAATGGCCCTCACTTGCTCCTTCATAGACATGTGCCCAAAAAGCCCATTTACTAAATTAATTCTGCATTCTGTATGACCTGATGACCACTTCTTTAATGCATCAAATACATGCTGCTCGTTGCTAAGCCTCGATTGAACCTTGCCACCATGGCGAGGGTGGGCTAAATAATCCTCACGCCGCACAAACAAGACGTTATGATTCCGTGACCCTCTCTGGTGCAATGGAAGTGAAAATGCAGCCCGTATCATCTCCCCAAATTCTGAGATTCGGGCTGTTTTTTTGACATCGGGCTTTTGCCATAAATCATGGGCTGAAGCTCCATAGCAATCAATGTTTTCAGTTAGACCTTTGAACATGGCCGTTTCATATCCTAAAGGTGAGAGGATAGCATGACGAAAGCAAACGGGACCACTGAAATTTTTAGCATATCTTAGGCCTGAGAACACCGCTTTCCATGTTTCTTCCAGTGGCGTCTGAAAAAGACACATCATATTTTCAAATACAAATCTTCTTTTATAGTGTGTAAGATAACATTAAAGAATTAAAACCCGAACCAAGGCATTCATAAGTATTAAAATGTAACTTGTAAGCATGATAGAGCTAAGATGTATTAGTATTAAAACAGACAATAATTAAGCAAGTGTGTGAATCATACCATACAATGACCATCTAGAAAAACCAATTGAGGGCGATTTGGCAATCCAGTAACCCTGGAAGACACGTAGGCACTGTACCAGTCCGTGATCGTGTGAAAAAGGTTTGCATACTCAAACCGAGTTATCAAAAGTGTTGGCTCCTCAACCCACTGTCATCATACGTACACTTTTAACTCAATATTATATTATATTATAAAATCAAATCAAATCTGAATATTAGGTAAACTTTCCCATCCAATATCAAAACAAAACTTTTTATTTTGGTCTTTTCCAACCACGGAATGAAGTAACATGCATATATATAAAACAACATTCAGCAATCATAATCTTATGAAAAGGGAAATATAAATCTCCACTTTAGAATCAAATCTAACAACTACTTCCCCCTACTCTTATATGTAGTAGCAAGTTCCCCTAATAGTCATATTAACCAAAAAAGGAACTATACCTTGATAATCTTGACACAACCAATTCTTATAAGGATGAGATCACAAATATGAGCTCAAAAGTTTACCAAATTTCCACATTTTATGCAATGAAAAACAAATATGTCAGCTTTGTCATGGAACATGTTCTAAGAATTGAATTTTGGTTTAATACTTCAAAGACACTTTTTTAAATTTGTACCATATTATTTAATGATATTAGTGTAACTCTTAATATTTAAATTTTGATATTGGGAGTAAAAGCAATTAATTTTATAGTATGTGTAATACTCGTATAAAAATTGAAGTAAGATCTAAATTATATTAAAATGCTAAGGTTATATGTATGGAATATTGAAAAATGCAAATGATCAGTAAACCTGGCATTCGCGAGTAAGCTATGTTTCGTATATGATTTATAATTCATCCAAAAGTATATAATATATGGAAGATAACTAGTTGAACTACTATATAATGAGAACTTGTTTAAAAAATTGACTAGATTGGACAGTCATAATCATATTACGATAAAATCACAATAGATTTCAGATTACAGATAAGGAAATGTCTTAATGATGACTTTAATTCCCTGGGTGATCAATTTCAAAAATCAACAATTAAATGATGACTTCCATTCTATTCATAATAAGGAAACAAACAATGAATCAGTGAAATAAATAGAAATCCCTAACCTGAGAGCATTCAAATTGATTGGCGCCAATTAACTGAATTGAATCGATTAAATCCCTCATAGTGTGTCGTGCGATCTGGCCTTTCTGCAAATACTCATTCAAAAAGCTCTCAGTAGCAAGCTTCTTACCATTACTCTTGGATTTCTCACCAACCTCCACATCAAAAGCTCCGAGTTCAAATTCCGGCAGCTCTTCCTCCTCCCCTCTGCCGATCACACTCTCAATAGCCTCTCCGCCGATTGACATCTTAATCTTCTCCGGATGCATCCGGATCCTGCCGCCCTCGCAAATCGAACTCCGCAATGTCTGACTATAAAAACACCTAAACCATCCCCCGCCGCCTCCGCCGCTAATCGATTTCCTGTTAATCTCCGGCGGAGACGAATTGAGCAGATCGATACGGCGAGTGAATCCATTACCAAAATAGGCTTCACAAGATCTAAAAGGAATGTTAGGGGTTAAAGACCATGGGAGGTAAGAAGGCAAGATCGGCCAAGGTTTATTGGAATTAGACAAAGAAGCAGTAAGCTGAGCTTGATCGGGAAATGGATTGTGGAATTGAGGTAAAGAATGAGGACGGCGGTGGCGGCGGAAGTAATCGGGGTGAGAAGAGAAGTAGAGGCAAAGAGTGATTGAATTGAGAATGAAGAGAAAGATTAAGAGTTTTAGGTATTTTCTGTTCATCTTCATCACAATTAATTAACCCTCATTCATCCATCAGTCGTTGTAGTTTCCTTCAACTTCGCTGCTTCCCACTTTCAAACAAACAAAATTTCTGCTCGGATTGTTTAATTATTGTGTATCGACTTCCAGATAGAAATCTTGGCGTTGGTAAATGCCTAAGATGAAGTTAGCTAATATCATGAAAATTATATCTAAGTTGGTATTTATTCTTACTTAATTATTTTATTTATCTTTTTACTCAGGACGTTCTTCAATTCCAAACATAAACATCATTATTATATTAATTATGCAAAAAATTTATAGGTTATGATCACTCTCATGTATGACGATTTCAGCGACATACGTTTGCAAGACATTAACTCCTTTGGTGACTTACATTTGCAATCGATTTAAGGGTTAGGTTTTAAAAGATTTAGGGGTTTTCAATCGAGTTGAATCACGCTTTTAGTGGTTTTATAAATGAGTTATTATTATTATTGAGATTATCTGAATCAGTTGATGTTTTTATTCAAATTGGTTTTTAAACTAAATTTGCAAGTATGTGGCCGGATGTGGTTGCAGGGAAGGAGTTTCGATATGGTGAGTAATAAAAGAAAAAAAAATGAAGATGGAAAAAAATCAATTAATTAAATAATTTTCACAAATGGTTCATATGGTTTAGCACTTAGTAGTTAGTACATGTCTAGTCATTTATCTTCATTTATTACAAAAAGTCAAAAAGATAATTTAGTCGATAAAAATCTAACATACACTAGAGTTGTCTACTTCATACTAATTATACTTTTGTTATCACTGTTATTTAATATTTTTAGGTATTAGTCACCATTGTAAACCCTAGAATCAAGTCATCAACTATGTCGTGCTTGACTACTTTCTATAGTTGTCGTTAACATACCTCCATTTTTGGTATGTTTTCTCCAACCACTTACTAGACATTTGTTCTCTTATTAAACTATAATTTGCTCAAAAGGTATAATCCTTTTCTTTTGGATCTCCTCATTCGTCCAACTTTATCGTCGCGCTACCAGGCCTCTGAAAAGTCGATCCATCTCAAACTCTTATATGTGGTTGCCTTCTCCAGCAGCCGACAGTGACGTTCTATTGACCTGAATTGATTCAGACAATTGATACACGTTGCCAGAGGAGTTGGCGTTTTGCACATGCAGGTTGATAGAGTGTCACTGGCGGCCAGACAACTGCAGAAGGCAACCGCATGTAGGAGTTTAGGATGAATTGACTTTTCAAGGGGTTTTTTGGTCATTTAAAATAATATGAGAGCGGCAGGGATCATGGTTGTAACAAAGTGTATACATCAGGGATTTCCAGTGTAGTAAAAATGAAGTTCAAAGACTAATGTTGTAATAAGTGGTATACCATAGGAACCTTCCGTGTAATTTACTCAAGACTAAACCAGAGTTCGTGAGATAATTTCAGTATTGTAAAAATTGGCCTAGGTGTTAAACGGCAATCTTCCGAGTGGTAAATTTGATAATCGGTGTAATTTATAGGTGATGGTCAAAATCAGTCCTAATCGGTTAAAATTGATCGAAGTCAAAGGAAGTCAAAATTGATATATTAATCTTTTTTAGGGTTACAATAAGTCACATAAACACGCACGGCCAGACAGCCTCTCTCGCTCTCATCTCCCACCCACGTAGCCTATCGTCTCCCTTTCTCAAATCTCAGGTACGATCTCTCTCTCTCGTCTCTCCTTGACTCCTTCGGCCGTCGCTCTCTCTGATGAATTCTCTTCTCTCTTGTAGTTTTCCTATTAAGTTGTAAATCTACTCTGATGAAGTCTCTGTCGTCTGTGTTGTAAATTGCTATTAAGTTGTAAATTTGCAATCTTCTTGTTTAGGTTACAATGCTAATTGTTGTTATTAAGTTGCATGCTTTGTTGCTTAGTGTTGTGGGTCAGAAATGTTGCATGCTTTGTTACTCATGTCCTATTTTCAACAGCAGGTCAGAATTGTTGTCTTATGGCGCTTGCTTTGTTGTATATTTCCAACAGCAGGTCAGATTGCTAGTTGTATAATTTGCTGCTTACTTATCTTTTGTTATTAACTAATTTAGTTATCTTTTGTTAGGATATTACTAATATTAATTTCTTCAAAGTATATTCCCTTGTATTTTTTCGTACCCGCCTAGAAACTGATTAATAGCCTGAAGGCGGTCGACCGCCTACCAATTTTACAACCTTAGATACTTTTGATTTCTGCAGTTCATATGGAGTTTATGTGATATTTTTTCTTGTTTTTTATGCTCTTATGTAGGTGGTAGCTAGTTATGTGTTTTATATGTTTGATACTTTGATTACAGCCTAGTAAACTTGCATATCTATGTTTAAAAGGGTTTTTCTATATGCCTAAGTGAGCAAAATTCATAGTTTAAGTTCAATTTTGCTTTTATCAAGTATGCTAGAATAAGTACATGATCTATATATACTGCCGTCACTCATGCAAAAAGAGAATAAGTATTCTGACCCATGCTAGTTTTGTGATCATTATCATTATGATAATCATATTTATAATTTGTTTTGTTTATTAGCAAGTGATAGAATTTTCAGATGTGTTTGTTTGTTTTGTTCAGTTTTCTTTCTGGGCCAACTAATATGAGTTTGAAGACTTGCTCTTGATGTTTTACATCTCTACTTCCATGCATAATTCAATCCTTCACTATGTTTGTTTTTTTTTTATTTTTATTTTGACTTAAAACATATGCATGAATATCTTGCAAGATGTAAGTTTCTTATGATGTAACTGATTAATCTTGCAGTCTGAGGCAGCCATGGCTACCTTGATCTCCCAAAATGTGATTAAAAAAAGTGACAAGATTAAAAGGAAGGAGCCTGCATCTTTGGATGCGGTGCAAGAGACAGAAAATTCAAAAGATTCAGATATTGTGACGCCTAAAAAGAAAAAGAAAGAACACAAACAGGCCGAAACGGAGCAAGAATTGGAAATGAAAAAACTTGAAAACGCCTTGTTTGGCTCTTTGTATCCAGTTGAGTTCGGTCAAGGAATTACTAATGACGATTCTGCCCTTTTCTTCACTGATCGTTCCGCCAATAGCACCTTGTCTGTTTATGAAGACCACGCAGCTGGCACAGAGGAACGAAAACCCGCATGGGTCGATGAAGAGGAACAAAAAGTCAACATAAACATAGCTAAGGTCAACAGGCTGAGGAAGATGCGAAAGGAAGAGGAAGAGAGTCAAATCACAGGTTCAGAGTATGTTGCAAGATTACGGGCTCAACATGTGAAGTTAAACCCCGCCACAGAATGGGCCCGACGGGAAAGAAATTACAACTCTGACACTGATAGTGATGAAGAAAACCTTCAAACCACTGAAGATCTTGTTGTTAAGGGCAGTGCAAAATTGTTACCCGGGCTACTTGAGCATTCAAGATTGGTTGATGCAAATGCACAAGACCCATCAAACGGGCCTATTAACTCGGTTCAGTTTCATAGAAATGGGCAGTTGCTTCTCACGGGTGGGTTAGACAAAAAGTTGCGGTTTTTCCAAATTGATGGAAAACGCAACACGAAAATTCAATCAATTTTTGTGGATGATTGTCCAATTAGAAAAGCATCCTTCACGCCGGACGGTTCTCAGGTTATTCTATCGGGACGGAGAAAGTTCTTTTATAGCTTTGACTTGGTGAAAGCGAAGATGGATAAGATTGGCCCGTTGGTGGGCCGGGAGGAGAAGAGTTTAGAAACTTTTGAAATCTCACCTGATTCAAAAACAATTGCATTTCTTGGGAACGAAGGGTATATTTTATTGGTTTCATCTAAAACAAAACAACTTATAGGAAGTTTGAAAATGAACGGGACCTCACGAGCTTTAGCTTTCGTGAATGACGGGCAGCAGTTGCTGACAACTGGCGGTGACGGGCAAATCTACCATTGGGATCTGAGGACCATGAGTTGCTTCCACAAGGGTGTTGACGAAGGATGTATAACAGGCACTGCACTTGGTACAACCCCAAACGGGAACATCTTTGCAGCGGGCTCTGATAGCGGGATTGTGAACATATACAACCGGGAGGAGTTCTTGGGCGGGAACAAGAAACCCATGAAAACTATAGAGAATCTAACGACAAAAGTGGATTTCATGAGGTTTAGCAGCGATGCGCAGATATTAGCAATCTGTTCAAGCATGAAGAAGAACAGCATGAAGTTGGTCCATGTCCCTTCGTTGACTGTATTTTCAAACTGGCCGCCATCAAACAAGACGTTGCAGCATCCGCGGTGTTTGGATTTCAGCCCAGGTGGAGGGATGATGGCAATGGGTAATGCTGCTGGTCATGTCTTGCTTTACAAGTTAAATCATTATCAACATGCATAACCATTTGTTTGCTTTACTAAACATGCTTTTCAATTTTGTTTTAATCATTATCAGAATCTTTTCTTTTCTTTTGTTTTTTAAATCTCCTTTCCACTTTCTGCTATAACATTCGGCAGGTCATTAATCAAGCTAAACCTAGTAAATAATTAAAACAAAAAACAAATCACGACTTGATATCAACTTGAATTTACAGCCCTGTTAAGAAAAAAGCACTTATGTTTATTAATAAAAAATAAAATTATTATATACCATAAAATTGTTATCTTTAGCAACAGGAACCGATGTGTCTTGTTATCATGCAATCTGGTTCTGGTAGACCCAATCCGAGCTTAAAACTAACTCGTTTTTCTATTGTTCGGACCACAAAATATGGGCCTACCAACTCTTCTAGAATCCCAATCATGTTTAGTGGGAAAAGACAATCAAAAACCTTGATTCCGAAAAGATCTTCAAAGTTTGTAACCAACATCCAATGTCCCATCAATTAAATATCCACTTATTCTTCATTACACTATGTGACTAAAATGAAGAGAAAAAAAATAATTTTCTTATCATAAAATACCATACTATACAAATAACCTTGGTACAAATAAATAATGTAAATTTTGTGGTACATAGGTTAAAATCTGTGGTATGCTACCGAAAACTTGCTCTTATTATTATAATTACCATTTTATATTAATTAGCGCCTAATCCACATCAACTTTATCACAAACACTTTATCACAAAACGAAAATGGAAAGCTCATAACTTTTTAATTAAAAAAACACATCCAGATATACAAATGAATGAAATTTGAAAATCATTCACTGAAACAAGTATATTATTTTCCAAACATAAATTAAAAACCCTGAGGTTGCCTAGTTAGCTTGAGATCTCCAATACCTTGCTTTCTCGAAGCCGTTTTGAAAATTCTCATAATCTTGAATAGTCTGGTCAATCTCTTGTTGCGTGTTCATGACAAATGGGCCCCACTGAACGACGGGCTGTCCTAAGGGTTCACCTCCCACCAAGATGAACCTTAACATTTGAGATGAGTTGTTGCATGCGTGGAGCCCGTCTCCGGGGCCCAAAAGCAGGAGATGGTGACTGGTTGAAGATGAATTGGAGTTCCCAAACACCCCTTCGCCTTCCAAAACGTACACAAAGGCATTCCATGATTCAGGTATGGGCTGCTGCAGCTGGGCTCCTGGGTCAAGGGTAAAGTCAAGAAACATGGTGGGCGTTCTCGTGTAGATTGGGGACCGCATCCCCAGACTTTCACCTGCAATAACTCTAACTGTCACCCCATCTTCATAAGCTTCTGCAATGCTTGTACTCGTCATTTCTTGGTACCTTGGCTCAATCCTAAAGCAATATTAACCTAAGAAGCATTCATAATTATACAATTAAGAAAGAAAGAAAGAGAGTATACATTTTGTGTGTAGAAGAGAGATTAATCCATAACTGCAGGCCTTTTTGAGTGCCATGAGAAGCAGGCATTTCCGAGTGAACAATCCCCCGTCCAGCAGTCATCCACTGCAAATCTCCAACTCCAATTGTCCCCTTGTGTCCCTCAAAGTCTTCATGTGTCACAGCTCCCTGCTTTTCACAATCCATTTTAAATTACCCACTTGAAGTCAACAAGATGCACATATTTTAATTAATTAGGCATGGTACAAAATCAAATCCAAGTCATATATTTTGATGTCCTTGAACGTCATCTAGAATGGAATGTCAAAGATACTAAAAACAAATAAATTTATATCAAAGATTGTTTGTAGCATTTAGGGACAACTAGAGCACTAAAGTGACACAAACACAAAAATATTTTGTTTGTGCATTTGGTTGTAAAGATATGAATCAAGAGTAATATATATGTTAGTGGAAGTTATGGAATGTACCTGTAACATGTATGTGACAGTCTCAAATCCTGTTTAAAAGAGGGATCAGAATAGAAACAAATTACTTGAATGAATTAACATAAATGAAGAAATGAAACCTCTGTGTGGATGATCAGGAAATCCAGCTGGAGCAGATACTGCAAGTTACAAATATCATGTGAATTAGCAACATTTTACTATGAGAAGAAAACAAGAGCCACGTACCTGAGAATTCATCGAGAACAAGGAAAGGATCAAAGTATTTGAGCTCAAACCTGGAAAAAGTAGAGGAATCAGCATAATATATATATGTATATTTAAAGAAAGATGCAGTTGGTGTAGAGACCTTCCGATGCTCCTTCTAACGACGGCGCCAGCACCTTCATGTTGAGGCCTCGCAAGAAACTTTCTAACAACGCTGCGTGACATCGATTGGATTTAATTTTGTGATTTGGATGACAATAAAATCAACTCCGTTGCCAATTCTATTTATACACAACAAACAGAGCGTCAAATGAATACGGGTCCCACATGGCAGTTTATCTCATCTGGGTCTTCTTTTTCATGATAACGTCAGCATATCATCATGCTGACCTACTACTACATTGCATCGACTATTCGCTATGGCTGACGTGGTAGCCACATGCTCTTAAAGCCCCTCCTCACTACTCAATGTTACACACATAACAAATTAAACCCATCTTATGTTTCTTTTTATTAATTTGCTTCCATACCTTCTGCTTTCTTTATGATTAATCGGTTGGTTGGAGTCCATGGTTACATTTTCACCTAATCTACTTCCATTTTGCCTATGAAATCTATAGGTTACACCAAACTCCAGTGTCACTAGGCTATAAGCTTTAGATAAATAGATGGTTACTTGTCTTCAATAAGCCGAAGAAGAAGGCGACCAAAGATGGGGCGGTTTTAAAATAAAATTATGTTTTAATTTTTAATATATTATTGAAATGTACAAATAAATATTAACTAATAGCTATACGACCATTTTTTTCTTAATTTTTTATCCCATTTTTTCTAATCCTTTCACTATTATAAATATTCATTTTAATCATTTCTTTTCACACAACTTCTGATACTCTTTTCTCGTCCTCCAACTTTCTTTCACACTACTATTCTATCACTCTACAATTATCACAACGTAAATGAATTCTGATTCCAATATCGAAGATTTGTTTGCAATAACGGTTTGTTTATCCAACAGAAATGATAATTATTTTTAATGTTTTGGATACATGATATACCTTTCAATGCTGACCAGGGCCGTCCCTGGGTATGGGCGACAAGGGCGATCGCTCAGGGCCCACAAAATTTAGGGCCCACTTTCAAACAAAAATTAACTCATGTATACATGTATGTAAACTCATTTGAATAAAGGTATATGCAACGAAATATTGAAAATAAGCGGACTATAGAGTCCAATCTGGACATTTTACTTGGGGATTGAGATGACAGTTTTAATTCGGCGGAATTTTTTTATTTATATGGAAAAAAATTACTTTCGGGGGGCCCATTTTAAAGATTTTGCCAGGGCCCACAGATTGATTGGATCGGCCCTGATGCTGACATAAGGATTAGATCATCATCACCCACATTTTGCATACCATTCAAAAGAAAAAAGTCAAATTTATTCTCTTTTTCCTACCAAAACATTTCATACGATCATATCAAAATCAATATCAACATCAATATCAACATTTCTAATTGTATCCATATGTTTGAGGTGCCCTTAATCAACAAAATTTGAATAGAGGTAAGACAGACGTGTTGCATAATGAGTCATTCTATGTGTGGAATATAGTAGATTTAGTTAACCATTTTTAACCTTTTTTGCTTGCTTATAAATTAATTAATATAAATACTATATTGACCAATATAATATAACTTAGCCTTTTAAATTTAAATGGTTTAGGATAATCACATATTTTGGAAGATTTTGACCTTTTTAAATGTAGTTACTAAAAGATAGTAATTCTGGCCATTTTAATTTCCACTGATATATTTTATTTATTATCATATTCATCGCAATATAATGCTTCTGTTTACTCATAATCTGGCTATTTTGAATTCGATCGTGCTTGTAAATGCATTGACCTTTATTATGTATAAAATAAATAATTTATTTAAAAAAATGGTGATGTTCTTTTTCTAATAATGGGGTGGCAAATCTTCCCCTTTTAGAGGATATGTGGAAGAAGCACTTGGCAATGCTAAAAAAAGTCAGCACAGCACCACCTTCTAAATTATAATGGTGGATTCAAGATTTTAATTTCAAAACGAATCAATTCAGTTTTATTTTTTACTATTACTTGTAAAGTATCTACTCAACCACTCACATTAGAAACAGAAACAACTAACAAGACAACCAGATATCTGAGCATTCAACTCACCAAACTGGTTCACAGCAACAATTTAGTAAATATCAACCTCAAAACTAAAGCAACAACGCCGCATTGGTTTCCAGTAACTAGTTACCGGCCCAATCAATCAATTATTTAAAACAGAGAAACACATATTTATTCGTCACCTGTTTGTTTTTAAATAAAAATTGATACTTACAACATCAAATAAAAATAAAAAACAAAATGAAAATGATGATTGACACAATACTCGAATGAAATAATGAAGGTAGTCCTAAACTATGACATACATACACAAATACCTTAAAACACCAATACAACAGTTGCAACAATAGCTGCAAAAGAAAACAGAAGCCCAGTGACAGCTTTAGGTGGTTGAGCACTTGGTGCAGCCCGAGGTGGCGCTGTTGAGCCACCAGAAGGTGGTGAGGGTTTAACAGATGGAGGGAGGGGCCCTTGTGCCACGTCAGCATCAGTCAGAACAGGGTTAGGAGCCTCGGCTGGTGGCATCAGTTGAGGAGTCATGATTGAGAACAACTGAGCAGGTGCAGCTGGAGCCATGTATGCAGGTGTCTGATCTGCTGCTAACCCTAAACAACGGTTCCCTACCACCAAAAGCATTTAAGATTAGATGTTATGAAATCAAAAGGGTAAATAAAGTAGCTTACTTCTGTATTTGGCAGCAGTTGCTGGAAAAGATGTAATGACACCATCGAGAGCGGCTCCATTAACATAGGAGTTAATTTCAACGTATGGGTCTGAAAAGAAGTCCCACGGCTGAGAGACAAACTCGTTATTCATGAACTGCACATACACAGGAAGCTTGGCAGCATGAAGCTTCTCAACCACATCAGTTTGCTCACCAAGAAACCCTTCGTTGCGAGGGAAAACAGATTCCTTCCCGATGATCACAGAATTTGCAATTTCTTTGATGTCTGCAACCGTGGAAGTCAGCGCATCACGTATCGTCTCGTCAACTTCGTAAACAAGTTCATGTCTGTTGCTTCTTGCCTTGAATACTTTCAACACCGCACTATCTGATGACTGGATCAAGATTTTCTTTGACAGCTGGTTGTTTATTCTAGATTTATTCAAAACATCCATTACCGAATCTGTTACGCTCAAACCCTGATTAGCAGCTAGGTAAGCCGCATTCTGCAAGTTGTCAACTTTTTGTTTAATACTTACTACAAACACATTTGTATGCATATGATGTTAGTTAAACTCACCTTAATGTTGATCAAGACACCAGAAACTGAAGCAGAATTACTAGCCAACTCCAAAAAGTCAGATAGGGTCGTAAAGTTGCCATCATTAATGGATCTTGGATTTCTAAATAACGAGTAGTTTGAATATGTACTGAACAGCACAGCTATCAAATTCAACATAAAAACTCATTAAGAAAACAAATTGATGACGTAAAAGTGGCGAGTAGAGTACTAAACTAACGTTTTAAGGTTTGAATCTGGTCCAAGGTGAGACTGAAGGTGAATATTCCAGGACCAGGTTGAAAGTCGGTATCGGTTGTTGTATAATTAGTAAAAGCTGACTGGGCGACGGATGTTCTGTCGAGAAGGTTTATAGAACCCAAACAAATAGGTGTTCCTTCGCTTGTCAATTGAACAGGACAATCGATGATATCTGCACCATCTGAAACTGCTTTTTCATATGCCACATCAGTACAACCAGGCAACTCACCACTTGCTCCTTCAAATGTGATAATCAACGGTTTTGCTGAATCAACAACAAACAACACATGAGATAACGTCAAAACACATATATCATGTTGTCAACGGTATACCTTGAGTTTGGTTTTCGCCCAGATGAGATAAGCAATCTGTAGGATTAATTAAAAAGAAAAATTAGAATCTGGAACAAGAACAAAAGGTAATGTAGAAGCTTACCAAACGCTGCAGATGGGGTTATTGGGTTATCGGAAAGCACACCATCAACAGCAAACAGACCATTATCAACAAAATTCAGGTACTCTTGTACAGGGTCATAACTGTAATTGTAGGGCAGTTGGATGTCATTCTGAAAATCTGAAGCAAAAACTTCAAGACCAGCTTTGTGAGCATCCGAAACCAAAGAGGTAGGTGGCTGCAAATAAAGATCAGTGCCCACGGGCCATATGTAAGATTTAGGGACCAGAATTCCAGAAGCAAATGTTGTGACAAATGTCAGATTCCTCAGAAGGGAGGCATATGTTTGGTTGGTTGAGGGCTCAATCTCTTGCGGCCCAAGAAACCGGAATACTAATTTGGTGGTTCTTGGGGAGAATCTTGGGGTGATGCCTCTGAGGAAGGCCACTTCAGGAGAGGATATATAGCTAATTGAAACATTTCTTGAAGTAGCAATTACATAATTCCTCATGCTCAGATTATGTTGGGCGTAAAATGCATCGTTCTGGATATTCAACCACAATCCGGGTGGTTTTATTTGTGTAGACACATCACCAACAGTAAGAATTTTGGAAGAACCGTCAAAAGCTGGACTTCTAGAGTAGATGCCCTGTGTTACTGTTAGTTACAACAAACAGGTCCTCTGATTAGTTAACCATATACTAGTACATATTAGTTAGTTAATTTGTACTTACAGAAGACTTTAGATTAGTTAGTTAATTTGTACTTACAGAAGACTTTGTCAAGATCAGCAAGGGTGAAATCGATAGGAAAGTATCCTTTTACAGATACTCCATTGACATCATAGGTCTTTTCCCCTTTATCAAAGGCTGAAGCGATGGTTGAAGCATTAGCAAGATTAAGATTTGGAAAGCAGATGCCGATATTATCTTTAGTTAATTGAACATCGCACCAGAGGATGACATCAGATACACTAGTAATCATCGCCAATGTGTAGGCATTGTAACTTGAGCTAGGAAAGAGTCCTGAAAATCCACCATGTGCGACCACAAAAGGCGGGTCTCCTGCATCCATTTCCACACCAATTTCAAATGTGCACACAAATTTAATCATCTATGTATCATCGCATTTGGTCAATATCATAAACATTAACTGTACATATGTGGTCAACGCAAAATCATTTATTTAATTACTCAATTTTAGGCAGTTGTTAATTTCCTCTGCAATCTAGAATAAAAACTGCTGGTTTCTATTTACGGAATTAAGATTCAGGATTATTAATTGGCCGTTAGAAAAATTAAGTTGAATTTTGTATATATCCACCAAAAGGCTTGAAGATAATTTATGCAATTTTGGATACTGAAGATTGATATACGGATTATGGATTTAGTTAATAAAATGGAAATTAATACCGTTTAATGTTAGCCATGGAGAAGTGGATCCCTGAGCTGCAACCAAGGAGATGAATGGTAAGAGGAGGAGGAGGCACCGGAGTTGGTTCCACATTGCCGGCAAGTGTTCACCGGCGACGAAGACGGTTACTGAAGCTCGTAGACTTGACTTGGGTATTGCAGAAGATAAAGTTTGGGAACCTTTTTCCGGTTTGTTTTTGGTTCCAGAGAGAAAAGTGATTGCAACTTGCAAATAATTGGAAATTATTTGTGGTTTAAATAAATAAAATGACAAACAAACGAAAACAAGCTGGGCGCCGTATGTATAATTATTACGCGTCCTCACGTTCTACTATTTCCTAGCCAGCCGTCTTCTAATAAACAACCTTTCTTTTCTCATATGAAAAAGTCTTACCAAATAATTTAGATAAATTATATTGATATTTATTATTTGTGTTGTTATTAACCACAAGATAATATGTTTAATTAATTAATTCTCATTTGTATATTATCATTTGATTTTAACATTTATTTTGATCAATGTATAAACACATAAATAAACACTAATATAATTTCTCTAAGATTTAATATAAATTATATTGGATGTACAAATAAAAAGCTACTAACTCGTGTCACAATATGTGATATATTTGGAGTTTCACAAATTGCGGCAAAAGCTTAAAGTAAGAGTCTCACAATAATAGGTCTCACTTTTTTTAATAAAGTGATATTAATAATGTTTAAAAATAAAAGCAAGTAAAATAGATAATCTCACTATATTAAAGTTGATAGTTAATGGAGGTTGGGTCCTACTTTTTTTTTATCAAATAAGATAGATTTATAAGTATATCACTTATTTTGGAACAACCTAAAAGAAAAATGTAACCCTAAGAAAAATGTTTCTTTTTTGATATGTCCTAAAATTATTGTAAACTTGAGCATTCAATCAATCAAAAAATAAAATTATGTTGGTATCACAATGTAATAGATGCACTTTTCTTAGTCTGTGTGATTCTTTTCCGTGGACAATAATTTTGGGACGGAGGGAATATCAATACGAAGGTAATATAATTTATGTTAGAGGTATATTAATCTCAAACGGATGAAGTGCGGAGTGTACAAATATGAATGTATTAATATGCCAAGATCAAAGAACAAGGTCAAGGGGATTACGCTCCCTTGCAAAGTCTCAAATACAGGTAATTTTGACAGACCCAAATTCCAAACCAATTATTTGATCCATTAATTTGAAATAATGAATAGCGCTAATCCTATACTTATAAGTTAATAGTGGTTTTGGGACATTTTAATCTGTCCCAAATTTCCAGGAAGGTCGTCTTCATAAACAATTGACACTTTATATAAAGACTAATCGTTTTCTCTCTGGTTAATTTTGTCTAACCATAGATCAATCATCTAATGTCTTATCCTTAAGAAATAGGCACCAAATATTCTGGATACCAACTTAAAAGGAGACTCTGGAAGTTTTGTATCGCAAATGACAATTAATGGGCCGGCCGTGGGTTTTTTTCAATGTTTTAAAACCTGGATTTTGAATCGGAACGTCCGATACCTAAAATACGGTCGAACCGGCTAATAATATTGTTGCATAGTTATGTTGTATATTACGTAGTATAAAGATAATTGATAATAAAATAGTCAAAATTACCTCTAATAACTAAAAAAAGAAAAGAAGTGAAGTGAAAAACTAAAGTTGTTGCAGGGCTATATCTCTGTCACAATGAGAAATTTAAAAAAAAAAAAAGAGAAGAAAATAAGTGAAAATCAAGTGGCATATATCTTTGTCCCACGTCGTGTTAGTATACTACAATAGAAAAAGAAGAGAAAAAAAGTTGTGCTTCTTTGTCTCACATAGCCTGAGAGGAGAAAGAATTTAGGTAGGAGCAATATATAAATTCCACCTGCATGCAAGCCTTACAGCACATCGACTTGAACATTGCTTATTCTGGCCTGGTTCAATTTTAAATCCGGTATAATGCGGTTTTGAGGCTGGTTTGACCCGGTTTTGTAGAAAAACTGACGGTTCAATCCGGTTTTGTTTTGACATATTCGCCCGCTTTATCTGGCCGGTGTAATGTTTTTTTCTGGTCCGACTGGTACAACCGGCCGGTCCGACCTGGTCATGAAAACACTGGGTTTTTTTCTTCATGGTTTTGACAATTAATTTTCTCAAATGATGCTTGACCTCGGCTAAGTAATTGGACAACAGGTCAGATGGGTCCCGCCATGCAATACTATTTTTATTAACAAAAATACGATATGACGTCGTTTGCTACGCACATTAGGAACCACGTTCTCAAGGGTCCACATTTCTGGCCAGCCGACCGAGTGGAAAGAAGTGATATATAAAAATTGGATTTGATGTTCCATATCAAAATAAGTGATACAATTCTTGAAATATGATTTTGAGGCAAAAAAATTAAAAAGTAATTTAAAATAGATTGATTTGTGAAGAACGAGTCCTACTAATTTTGAATAAAATGATATTAATGATATATAAAAGTAAAAGTAAGGATAAATGGGTAATTTTATTTTATTAAGGTAAGTTTTGAAAGTGTATCACTTATTTTGTTCCACCTCTACATAAAAAGTATATCACTTATTTTAATACGAGGGTAGTATTAAATATGTGAATGAAACATGTTATAATATTATTCAGTAATGATGAATTTATTAACATAAAAAGTAAATAATGATAAACCTCAAAAATACAAAATAAACACTATAACAAATCTAAAAAATTCTAGTAATATTTCATAATAAAAATAATGCAATATTAATCTCATTTTTTTTCATAATATCTTGCTTGTTTCAGAATCATTTAGACTTAAAAAAATATATTTGGCCCAACCTAGTTTCTTGGGCTGCTTCATCTCATTTGGTCAAAACCATGCTGGCTCAATCTTATTGACAAGCTAGATCCAACCGGCATCACACATATTTTGAACCGGTCAATAAAACATTTGGAAATTCTAAAAAACACGCCATGACGGCGACAAGGCGTGAGGCGCGACTCCACCGTTACGAAATAGTCCATGGCGTCAGTTTAAGGCGTGGCGAAGAAAAAACGCGATAAGGCGGCGTAAGGCGCGCCTTATCGCGGGTTTTTTCAAAATATCTTGTAAAATTTTTATTTAAAAAAAGATATTTATTTTATTTTCAATAAAAAATGAGGGATGTAATTATAAATTTAGATTTAACATTTTTCTTTTGTAAACTTCACATATGAAAATCCTATAAATTAATAGATCTATAATTAATTTTGAACTTGATATACATATATATAAAATTGTGATAAAGAATCGCCGCCTTAAGTGACGCCTCAAAAAACATCACGGCTTGCCATGCTTAAGGCTTGATGATGCCGAGTTAGGCATTAAAGATTAGGCATTAAAGATTGTAAGCAATTAGTAGATAAAATTAAAAGTCGAGTTAATAATTGGAAGAATAAGCTACTGTCTTTTGCTGGAAGGCTGCAATTGATTGCTTCGGTTTTATCGGCTATGCATGTCTAACGGGCATCTGTTTTCTTAATCCCTAAAGCAGTCACTAATGAAATTGAGAAAGTGCTGAAAGGTTTTTTGTGGAATCAGGGTGAATATAAGAAGGGGAAAGCTAAGGTGGCTTGGAAGGTTGCTTGAAAGGTTGTTTGTACTCCTAAAAAGCAGGGTGGTTTATGGCTTAAGAAGATTGGGCCTTGGAATTATGCTCTCTTGAGCAAACCGGTATGGAATATTATTGCAAAGAAGGGCACTCTGTGGGTTGATTGGGTGAATAGAGTGAAGTTAAAAGATAGGAATTTTTGGGATATTTCCCCTAGCCTAAAAGATAGTTGGATGTGGAGAACTATGTTGGATATCAGAGATAAAATAGGGGAGTCTATAGTGTATCAAATTAGAAATGACAAAAATGTGTCTGTTTGGTATGATAATTGGGATAACATTAGCCCTTTGGTCAAAATTATCCGTAAAAGATGCATTTATGAGGCTAGATTAAAAGATGATGCCACCATTGAAGATCTGTTAGTTGATGGCAGATGGAATTGACCGAGGGATTGGATGCAGTTATTTCCTATATTACACAATATTGCTATCCTTATTATTGATGTTGGAAAACCTGATACAGTTAAATGGAAATTGAATGATGGAAGATTAGTTGATTTTAATGTGAAGTGTGCTTGGGAGATATTTAATAATAATGAGCCTGCTGTTGAGTGGCACAAAACTGTTTGGTTTTCCCAAGGTTGTCCTAGACATGCGTTCATAATGTGGTTGGCTGTTAGAAGGAAGTTGCTTACCCAACACCGGATGTTAAGTTGGTGTAATAATAATATGGTTCTGCTGTGCCCTTTTTGTAATCAGATAAATGATTCTCATGATCATTTGTTCTTTGATTACAGCTATCCAAAATACATATGGAAGGAATTGTTGAATGTATGTAATGAAAAGAATCTGAGTAGTGACTGGATGAGTATTGTTCATCAATTGGCTTTGCTCCCTTGTAATAATAACATTCAGAGTGTTGTTAGAAGAATCTCTGTGGCAGCAGCAGTTTATTTTGTGTGGAAAGAGAGGAATGATAGACTGTTTAAGTCTAAGGCCAAGCCTGCAGATGTGTTGCTGAATAACATCAAAAACTGTAAACCCTAAACCCTAAACCCTAAACCCTAAACCCTAAAATGAAGCAGCCCACACATTTTTTGTCATAATATCTTGCTTGTTTCAGAATCATTTAGACTTAAAAAAATATATTTGGCCCAACCTAGTTTCTTGGGCTGCTTCATCTCATTTGGTCAAAACCATGCTGGCTCAATCCGACTAACTTCTTGCTTATTGACAAGCTAGATCCAACCGGCATCACACATATTTTGAACCGGTCAATAAAACATTTGGAAATTCTAAAAAACACGCCATGACGGCGACAAGGCGTGAGGCGCGACTCCACCGTTACGAAATAGTCCATGGCGTCAGTTTAAGGCGTGGCGAAGAAAAAACGCGATAAGGCGGCGTAAGGCGCGCCTTATCGCAGGTTTTTTCAAAATATCTTGTAAAATTTTTATTTAAAAAAAGATATTTATTTTATTTTCAATAAAAAATGAGGGATGTAATTATAAATTTAGATTTAACATTTTTCTTTTGTAAACTTCACATATGAAAATCCTATAAATTAATAGATCTATAATTAATTTTGAACTTGATATACATATATATAAAATTGTGATAAAGAATCGCCGCCTTAAGTGACGCCTCAAAAAACATCACGGCTTGCCATGTTTAAGGCTTGATGATGCCGAGTTAGGCATTAAAGATTAGGCATTAAAGATTGTAAGCAATTAGTAGATAAAATTAAAAGTCGAGTTAATAATTGGAAGAATAAGCTACTGTCTTTTGCTGGAAGGCTGCAATTGATTGCTTCGGTTTTATCGGCTATGCATGTCTAACGGGCATCTGTTTTCTTAATCCCTAAAGCAGTCACTAATGAAATTGAGAAAGTGCTGAAAGGTTTTTTTGTGGAATCAGGGTGAATATAAGAAGGGGAAAGCTAAGGTGGCTTGGAAGGTTGCTTGAAAGGTTGTTTGTACTCCTAAAAAGCAGGGTGGTTTATGGCTTAAGAAGATTGGGCCTTGGAATTATGCTCTCTTGAGCAAACCGGTATGGAATATTATTGCAAAGAAGGGCACTCTGTGGGTTGATTGGGTGAATAGAGTGAAGTTAAAAGATAGGAATTTTTGGGATATTTCCCCTAGCCTAAAAGATAGTTGGATGTGGAGAACTATGTTGGATATCAGAGATAAAATAGGGGAGTCTATAGTGTATCAAATTAGAAATGACAAAAATGTGTCTGTTTGGTATGATAATTGGGATAACATTAGCCCTTTGGTCAAAATTATCCGTAAAAGATGCATTTATGAGGCTAGATTAAAAGATGATGCCACCATTGAAGATCTGTTAGTTGATGGCAGATGGAATTGACCGAGGGATTGGATGCAGTTATTTCCTATATTACACAATATTGCTATCCTTATTATTGATGTTGGAAAACCTGATACAGTTAAATGGAAATTGAATGATGGAAGATTAGTTGATTTTAATGTGAAGTGTGCTTGGGAGATATTTAATAATAATGAGCCTGCTGTTGAGTGGCACAAAACTGTTTGGTTTTCCCAAGGTTGTCCTAGACATGCGTTCATAATGTGGTTGGCTGTTAGAAGGAAGTTGCTTACCCAACACCGGATGTTAAGTTGGTGTAATAATAATATGGTTCTGCTGTGCCCTTTTTGTAATCAGATAAATGATTCTCATGATCATTTGTTCTTTGATTACAGCTATCCAAAATACATATGGAAGGAATTGTTGAATGTATGTAATGAAAAGAATCTGAGTAGTGACTGGATGAGTATTGTTCATCAATTGGCTTTGCTCCCTTGTAATAATAACATTCAGAGTGTTGTTAGAAGAATCTCTGTGGCAGCAGCAGTTTATTTTGTGTGGAAAGAGAGGAATGATAGACTGTTTAAGTCTAAGGCCAAGCATGCAGATGTGTTGCTGAATAACATCAAAAACTGTAAACCCTAAACCCTAAACCCTAAACCCTAAACCCTAAAATGAAGCAGCCCACACATTTTTTGTCATAATATCTTGCTTGTTTCAGAATCATTTAGACTTAAAAAAATATATTTGGCCCAACCTAGTTTCTTGGGCTGCTTCATCTCATTTGGTCAAAACCATGCTGGCTCAATCCGACTAACTTCTTGCTTATTGACAAGCTAGATCCAACCGGCATCACACATATTTTGAACCGGTCAATAAAACATTTGGAAATTCTAAAAAACACGCCATGACGGCGACAAGGCGTGAGGCGCGACTCCACCGTTACGAAATAGTCCATGGCGTCAGTTTAAGGCGTGGCGAAGAAAAAACGCGATAAGGCGGCGTAAGGCGCGCCTTATCGCGGGTTTTTTCAAAATATCTTGTAAAATTTTTATTTAAAAAAAGATATTTATTTTATTTTCAATAAAAAATGAGGGATGTAATTATAAATTTAGATTTAACATTTTTCTTTTGTAAACTTCACATATGAAAATCCTATAAATTAATAGATCTATAATTAATTTTGAACTTGATATACATATATATAAAATTGTGATAAAGAATCGCCGCCTTAAGTGACGCCTCAAAAAACATCACGGCTTGCCATGTTTAAGGCTTGATGATGCCGAGTTAGGCATTAAAGATTAGGCATTAAAGATTGTAAGCAATTAGTAGATAAAATTAAAAGTCGAGTTAATAATTGGAAGAATAAGCTACTGTCTTTTGCTGGAAGGCTGCAATTGATTGCTTCGGTTTTATCGGCTATGCATGTCTAACGGGCATCTGTTTTCTTAATCCCTAAAGCAGTCACTAATGAAATTGAGAAAGTGCTGAAAGGTTTTTTGTGGAATCAGGGTGAATATAAGAAGGGGAAAGCTAAGGTGGCTTGGAAGGTTGCTTGAAAGGTTGTTTGTACTCCTAAAAAGCAGGGTGGTTTATGGCTTAAGAAGATTGGGCCTTGGAATTATGCTCTCTTGAGCAAACCGGTATGGAATATTATTGCAAAGAAGGGCACTCTGTGGGTTGATTGGGTGAATAGAGTGAAGTTAAAAGATAGGAATTTTTGGGATATTTCCCCTAGCCTAAAAGATAGTTGGATGTGGAGAACTATGTTGGATATCAGAGATAAAATAGGGGAGTCTATAGTGTATCAAATTAGAAATGACAAAAATGTGTCTGTTTGGTAAGATAATTGGGATAACATTAGCCCTTTGGTCAAAATTATCCGTAAAAGATGCATTTATGAGGCTAGATTAAAAGATGATGCCACCATTGAAGATCTGTTAGTTGATGGCAGATGGAATTGACCGAGGGATTGGATGCAGTTATTTCCTATATTACACAATATTGCTATCCTTATTATTGATGCTGGAAAACCTGATACAGTTAAATGGAAATTGAATGATGGAAGATTAGTTGATTTTAATGTGAAGTGTGCTTGGGAGATATTTAATAATAATGAGCCTGCTGTTGAGTGGCACAAAACTGTTTGGTTTTCCCAAGGTTGTCCTAGACATGCGTTCATAATGTGGTTGGCTGTTAGAAGGAAGTTGCTTACCCAACACCGGATGTTAAGTTGGTGTAATAATAATATGGTTCTGCTGTGCCCTTTTTGTAATCAGATAAATGATTCTCATGATCATTTGTTCTTTGATTACAGCTATCCAAAATACATATGGAAGGAATTGTTGAATGTATGTAATGAAAAGAATCTGAGTAGTGACTGGATGAGTATTGTTCATCAATTGGCTTTGCTCCCTTGTAATAATAACATTCAGAGTGTTGTTAGAAGAATCTCTGTGGCAGCAGCAGTTTATTTTGTGTGGAAAGAGAGGAATGATAGACTGTTTAAGTCTAAGGCCAAGCCTGCAGATGTGTTGCTGAATAACATCAAAAACTGTAAACCCTAAACCCTAAACCCTAAACCCTAAAATGAAGCAGCCCACACATTTTTTGTCATAATATCTTGCTTGTTTCAGAATCATTTAGACTTAAAAAAATATATTTGGCCCAACCTAGTTTCTTGGGCTGCTTCATCTCATTTGGTCAAAACCATGCTGGCTCAATCCGACTAACTTCTTGCTTATTGACAAGCTAGATCCAACCGGCATCACACATATTTTGAACCGGTCAATAAAACATTTGGAAATTCTAAAAAACACGCCATGACGGTGACAAGGCGTGAGGCGCGACTCCACCGTTACGAAATAGTCCATGGCGTCTGTTTAAGGCGTGGCGAAGAAAAAACGCGATAAGGCGGCGTAAGGCGCGCCTTATCGCGGGTTTTTTCAAAATATCTTGTAAAATTTTTATTTAAAAAAAGATATTTATTTTATTTTCAATAAAAAATGAGGGATGTAATTATAAATTTAGATTTAACATTTTTCTTTTGTAAACTTCACATATGAATATCCTATAAATTAATAGATCTATAATTAATTTTGAACTTGATATACATATATATAAAATTGTGATAAAGAATCGCCGCCTTAAGTGACGCCTCAAAAAACATCACGGATTGCCATGCTTAAGGCTTGATGATGCCGAGTTAGGAATTAAAGATTAGGCATTAAAGATTGTAAGCAATTAGTAGATAAAATTAAAAGTCGAGTTAATAATTGGAAGAATAAGCTACTGTCTTTTGCTGGAAGGCTGCAATTGATTGCTTCGGTTTTATCGGCTATGCATGTCTAATGGGCATCTGTTTTCTTAATCCCTAAAGCAGTCACTAATGAAATTGAGAAAGTGCTGAAATGTTTTTTGTGGAATCAGGGTGAATATAAGAAGGGGAAAGCTAAGGTGGCTTGGAAGGTTGCTTGGAAGGTTGTTTGTACTCCTAAAAAGCAGGGTGGTTTATGGCTTAAGAAGATTGGGCCTTGGAATTATGCTCTCTTGAGCAAACCGGTATGGAATATTATTGCAAAGAAGGGCACTCTGTGGGTTGATTGGGTGAATAGAGTGAAGTTAAAAGATAGGAATTTTTGGGATATTTCCCCTAGCCTAAAAGATAGTTGGATGTGGAGAACTATGTTGGATATCAGAGATAAAATAGGGGAGTCTATAGTGTATCAAATTAGAAATGACAAAAATGTGTCTGTTTGGTATGATAATTGGGATAACATTAGCCCTTTGTTCAAAATTATCCGTAAAAGATGCATTTATGAGGCTAGATTAAAAGATGATGCCACCATTGAAGATCTGTTAGTTGATGGCAGATGGAATTGACCGAGGGATTGGATGCAGTTATTTCCTATATTACATAATATTGCTATCCTTATTATTGATGTTGGAAAACCTGATACAGTTAAATGGAAATTGAATGATGGATGATTAGTTGATTTTAATGTGAAGTGTGCTTGGGAGATATTTAATAATAATGAGCCTGCTGTTGAGTGGCACAAAACTGTTTGGTTTTCCCAAGGTTGTCCTAGACATGCGTTCATAATGTGGTTGGCTGTTAGAAGGAAGTTGCTTACCCAACACCGGATGTTAAGTTGGTGTAATAATAATATGGTTCTGCTGTGCCCTTTTTGTAATCAGATAAATGATTCTCATGATCATTTGTTCTTTGATTACAGCTATCCAAAATACATATGGAAGGAATTGTTGAATGTATGTAATGAAAAGAATCTGAGTAGTGACTGGATGAGTATTGTTCATCAATTGGCTTTGCTCCCTTGTAATAATAACATTCAGAGTGTTGTTAGAAGAATCTCTGTGGCAGCAGCAGTTTATTTTGTGTGGAAAGAGAGGAATGATAGACTGTTTAAGTCTAAGGCCAAGCCTGCAGATGTGTTGCTGAATAACATCAAAAACTGTATAAGGATGCGGCTGATGGGCCTTAAAGTGAAAGCTTCTAGACGGGTCCTTGAGGTGGGTGCTGCTTGAAATATTACTTTTGTTGTGTTAGTAGTTGTAGCGTTTTTTTGTGGTATGCTTAGTTGGTTTGGTTGTTTGTTTGTATCTTTGTTTACAATTCTGGTGTTGTATTTGGTGTTGGTTATATATATAATTTGGTTTGGTTGGCTTGGTGTGGGTGATGGCAATGCCGAAGCTCTAATCCAAGTCTAACCAATTTATTTCAGAAAAAAAAGGCTTGATGATGCCGCCGCGCCGCATTTGCGACTTCTTGAACTTTGGATGCCACCCTTGAGTACTCTATATCAGATATTTTTTTATATCCTATGACAAAAGTTGCTTAAATCGGCGATAGATAGTTTTTTTTTGCCGTTTTTAACGTTTTTTGCAACTTTTAACATTATATTGTAATATACCGTTTTCGTACAACTATATGTTAATATAAATGACAAGACTTAAATAAATTGCATCAGAAAGCTCGCCGTAGAAAAAAGTCTTTCTCTTCCCGTCCCGGGTCATAGGTGCGTCCACAGAAGAGGAAATCGCAATGCATCTAATACGTAGATATACATGTGTTAAAATTTATTTTATGTATTTCGAGAATATGTGTAATTCTTGAAAATGGCAAAAGTTGCTACTGCTACTACTCCTAATACTGCTACTACTGCTACTACTGCTCCTAGTCCTACTGCTGCTACTGCTACTACTACTGCTACTGCTGCTGTTGCTACTGTTGCTGCTCCTACTACTGCTGCTGCGACTACTACTGCTGCTGCTACTATTGCTGCTGCTACTGCTACTACTGCTGCTGCTCCTACTCCTGCTGCTACTGCTACTACTCAGACTTCTGCTACTACTACGGCTACTGCTACTGCTGCTACTGCTGCTGCTACTACTACTGCTACTACTGCTGCTGCTCCTACTGCTGCTGCTACTACTACTACTCAGACTACTGCTACTACTGCTCCTAATGCTACTGCTGCTTCTACTGCTGCTACTGCTCCTACTCCTACTACTGTTACTACTGCTACTGCTACTTCTACTGCTACTGCTACTGCTCCTACTCCTGCTGCTACTGCTACTACTGCTGCTGCTCCTACTCCTGCTGCTACTTCTACTACTCAGACTACTGCTACTACTACTCCTACTGGTACTACTGCTCCTACTCCTACTACTGCTACTACTGCTACTGTTACTGCTGCTGCTACTACTACTCCTACTCCTGCTGTTACTGCTACTACCGCTGCTACTACTACTGCTCCTACTACTGCTACTGCTACTACTACTGCTACTCTTACTGTTACTACTGCTACTGCTACTGCAACTACTGCTACTGCTCCTACTCCTGCTGCTACTGCTACTACTCCTACTACTGCTACTATTACTACTAGTGGTACTACCGCTCCTACTCTTACTACTGCTACTGCTACTGCTACGGCTACTGCTACTGCTGCTGCTGCTACTACTGCTGCTACTACTGCTGCTGCTACTGCTACTACTGCTGCTAGTCCTACTCATGCTGCTACTGAAACTGCTACTACTACTGTAACTGCTACTGCTACTACTCCTACTACTGCTACTGCTACTTCTACAGCTACTATAACTGCTACTGCTACTACTATTGCTACTGCTGTTGCTGCTTCTGTTGCTGCGGCAACTGCTGCTGCTACTGCTCCTGCTACTGTTACATCGACTGCTACAGCTACGTCTACTGCTACTGTTGCTGCTACTGCTACTGCTCCTACTCCCGCTGCTATCGCTACTACTCCTAATACTGCTAATACTGCTCCTACTCCTACTACTGCTACTACCGCTGCTGCTACTACTGCTACTACTGCTGCTACTCCTACTCCTGCTGCTATTGCTATTACTCAGACTACTGCTGCTATTTCTACTACTCAGACTACTGCTGCTACTGCTCCTACTACTACTGCTCCTACTCCTACTACTGCTACTACTGCTACTTCTGCTGCTACTGCTAGTCGTGCACAAAATACCCGAAACCGAAACCGAAACCGGTAACCGAACCAAAACCGTAACCGGTCAAAACCGGTTTTGACCGTAACCGGTTCGGTTATCAAAAACCGATCGGTTAGGACCCGGTTCTCGTATTTTCGACCAAAAACAGGCCGTAACCGGTTTTTAAAAACCGGTTTTCGGTTATTCCCGTTGTAACCGGTTTCGTAACCGGTTAGTAACCGGTTTTACGCTGGAAGATGGAATTTTCGAGCAGAATGGGAGCAGACCGTTTTTTAACGGTCATATGACCGTTTGGGACGATTTTTTGACCATTGGAAGTGTATATTTGGACCATTTTGCCCCCAAACTCCCCTATAAATATATATCTTGCATTTGGTTAAAATCACAACTTCAAAACACCCAAAAAAACTCTCCAAACACTTTTGATTACCAAAAAATGTCAAAATATCGCACCCAAACCAAAGCCAAAGTAGTCAAGATTTCACCGGCGTTGGTTCTACAATGAAGAAATGACAAGTATTGCTAGAGTTTTGCCAACTACACGAGTTCCCGAACTTTTTGGACCAAATGGGTCGTTCGACTTAGTCGAGTTAACCAATGGTCTTATAAAGGCGCATTGTAGAAATTGTGGTCAATTCATGGGACATAGTTCCAACTCAACGATGAGGACACATGTCGCAAAGCATTTTCAAACGATAAGAAGGGGTTCACAACAAGAGGGTCAAGCGACTATGGCACGAGACGGTGGTATCTTTGCGTACCAAGCGGAACGTTGTCGAGAACATATGGCCAAATTCGTGATTCAACAAGGTTTGCCATTCAACCACTTTGACAACCCAAGATTGACGCGTGTTAGGTCACAGCAACCCTGGATTACTTAGTAAATTGATTGGATTATTAATACTTAAGACAAATAATGTTTAGAACAAGATTTTAGTCAATGTATAATTCCACTAAGTGTGGTATGCTGCGGAATAGCAATACCACTGATCAATTACAATAGGATATAAAAGTGTAAAGTAAATTGGTAAGTACTCCTTTGCAAGGTGATCTCTATTTATAATGTTTATAGAGATCTTACATGATGGCAAAGGAGTAACCGAAGGACTAAACTAAGGAAATGACTAAGATCAAGGGATTTGATCTTAGTCCGTTACAATACTGACTTGTAACTCAGTCCTTCTACTCAGTATTGGTTTTCCAATACTGAGTACTGATACTGAGTGGCCAATACTGGCCGAACTCAGTATCACTCCTAACTTAGCTAATTTAATCTACATTTTAATCTAGGCTAGTCTAGATTGTTTTGTTATCCTAAGATTCAAAAGGGGCAAGGCTTTTTGCCTTAACAATCTCCCCCTATCTAATGATAACAAAACAATTACAAAGAGAAATCAAAAATACATAACTACAAGCTGCAAAGTCTTCTTCTTCATCTTCTGTTGATTGATTCGAACTCATAGAAGACTTCCTTCTTCACATGGATGAACTCTTCTCTTTTCTTCAGTTCATCTTGCCTGTTGTTTAGCACAGCAACTATCTTCTTTCTGAACCAAGCATCTTCTTTCTTGGTTATCATCCATTTCAAACCCACCAAATGGCTGATAGGAGCTGTTGGCAAATCTGCTTCAGTAATGAAGCACTCCCTGTCATCTGAGTCAGTATACATATATCCAGATGTAGGATATATGGTACTCTTTTGATCCTGAAAAGTAAGGTTAGAAGGAACAAGATATATGGGAAATATTCTGAAAGTATTAAGGCACTCAGGTTTGTTGTTCTTGACAGCTTCAGTCATCACACTGAGTGCCCTGTAATCTGCTGCATAAAGAATGCCTTTTTCATAGAATATAGCAGATACAACCCAAATTTCATCCATCATCACTTGGGCTTCAGAAGATCTTAAGGGCATCTCCTTTATCAGTCTAGCAATTTTTATCCAGTCTTGGAATCCCATATTTTGGATGTCATGGAGAAAAATCTTCATTGGAGGACTGACTGGCCCAGTGCAAGTTGCAACAATTGATCTATCAACAGTTTTGACTTTTATTTTGTTGACAAACTCATTTAGCCAGTATATGTCTTTTACATTCAGAAATGTTTTATTCCTCAGCATACCCAGCCTTGTTTCCCTATACCTTGTTCTTTGTGCCACAATGTTCCAATATTGTTCAAGCAATTCATCTCCAGTTCTTCTTACAGTATGAGATCTTCTTGGAACATCTTCAGACTCAGATTCAGGTTCTTCTTCCTTAACAGGGAAGAATGTAACACCCGTATTTTTAAAACATCATTTAAATCATTTAAAATACATTTTTCCAATATCTGACATATTGTCCAAAATACAGTTTAACAAAAACTTTAAAACTTATATCAGAGTTTACAAAAATACGGTGTCACCGAGTATATCAAAACCATAGGCAACGGGATCTACCTAATAGCTCCCGAGCTAAACATCTCTAGGCCACTTCTAGTGCAACCTTCTAACACTTCAAACCTGTACCTGAGTACATAGCCACAAAACAAACGTAGTACGTGAGACAAATAGTCTCGTGAGATACATGGGTTTTAGACCCCAATAATAGTCATTTCATAAATATATAAACATATATATAAACTACATAAATACCGCCTAGTCACCCTCTTGTGACTCTAGCTAATTTGCCTTCCTAGCAAACATATCTAGTACCTAAACATATAGGTACCAGAAGCCCTATCGTATCTAGTACATAAACATATATATACTAGAAGCACCAACATGGCTAATACATAAACATATATATACTAGAACCTAACATACCTAGTACCAAACATATGCGTACTAGAAGCTCAATCAAATCTAGTACATAAACATATATGTACTAGAAGCACAGTCATATCTAGCTATCAGGTTGCCCCCGAACTAGCTAGAATCACATACATATCTAGTTATCGGGTCGCCCCCGAGCTAACTAGAAACAAGGTATCGGCAAAAGGATCGCCCACGCTACCGATACCTGCCTTGCCCACCGGAATACGTCCAATGAGTAAGATCACTATCGTGGTTGGGTCGATGGGAATCCACCCAACTGCCCCTCACACCACACCTATCGTGGATGAGTCGATGGGAATCCACCCAACTGCCCCTCACTCCACACCTCATGACCGGGAGTCGCCCGTAACATCACATAACTAACGTGGAAGAGTCGATGGGAATCCACCCAACTGCGCCTCAATCCACACCTCATGATTGGGAGTCGCCCGTATCATCACATTATCTCAATCTCATCATAACCCTACGGTTATGCCAATCTAGCTCTCGGCTATCACATCAAACATCAAACAAGTTAGTTATATAATAATAACTATATTCAACTAGTTCACATAGAGAACGTACCCGTATAGTCCCATGGACCCAATCATAAGCAATCTACACATACTTCTACATCTATGAACCCTAGGAGGTTCATATTCACTTATTTCATAATATACAATTCTTGTCTATCGACGCCATAATACTTTTATCTCTTCGTGACTGTAATACATAATTATTACTAGTCCCATCATAATCATTTTCATATATATATTCGTTCATTTCTTTTATTAGTAACTATTACCAATACGTTCTCACTACTTATCAAATCATTTCCAATTGCTTTACTAATACATAATTATTAATAAAGACTCAATATACATTATATTACTCCATAACTACATTATTATGGTTACTTAGTAAAGATTTCATAATTACTTTAGTTTATCATATTTACTTCCAAATTCGTCAATCATACTAGACTTATTCTAGTATCACATTACACCTACTTTCTTATCTTTTCAGTCACTATCTTTATCAAAACATTTATTAATAAAGACCCATAACATATCACATGTATTTTCGAAAACCATTTGCTATGTACCCAGTTTAAAAGTCTCATGTACTCACATTAGCAATAAAGTGCTCCAACCGTATTCTTTACGTCAGTTTCCTTGTTCCAACAATTTGATCAAACTCCAAGACTTCACCGAAAGCCTAATACAAAATCACAAGGTTATCAACATCACATTCTACTACCAATGTATCCATTTATCACTAGATACCATCCATTTAACACTTCCCCCAATTAAGGTGATTTACCAAACCCTAGGTTAAACCAACCCTTAAGATTCTTACAAATCGAATCATACACTTGTTTCCTTTGTCAATATACCATCTATTGAGTGTATACAACCTTTATTTAACCATTAATCACCAACCCAAGAACTAGGGTTTCAAACCCATACATCAAAATGCATAGATCTTAAGCTACAAAGATCAAAGAGTGAAGATATACCTTTAATCTTCAACTAGGAGTGAAATCTATCAAAGATTTGAGAAGAAATCAACCAAGATCTGCACTAGAGCTCCAAAAATCGCCAAAGAGATATCTAGGGTTTGAAAATAGCACAAATGGCTGAAAACCCGATTTTAATGCTGCCAAACCAAAGATCACGACGCGAACAATAGTTCGTGTCGCTAACTATGCGATTTCCATACTTCACGATCGCTAAGTTGTCGTGAACTACTTCGCGACCAAATGCCAAATTCCCTGACCCGACTTCCCGATCGTGATCCCAAGTTCGCGTCGCGAACTCTCTTAGGCAGCAGGGCTACACTTTTTCATCTTTGTCTCGACCCGGTTTCGCCCATAACTTTCTCGTACGTTGTCCAAACGACACGAAACCAATTGCTACGTTCTTTAAACGATTTATCCTTATTTATCATATTTTTTTTTCAGTTTATTTATTTAAAAATTTCGGGTCGTTACAAAGAATTTCTGGGCCTCAATCTCATCCTCAACATCACTCTTCTCCTCAGTATACTGAGTGGATCTCCTAGGTCTTGAGATCAGAGGAGCTGGATCTTGTTCTTCACTTGATTCTAAGGACATAACCACATTTGTCATTCTTCTGGTTATTGGTCTTCTAGAAATTCTAGAAGGTCCTTCAGTTGGAGGAGAGATTTGTCTTCTTGGGTGCTCTTCATCATCTGAGAATGATGATGAAGAGCTTTCTTTATTTGCTTCATCCAGTGCAAAGTTTAGAAAATTTTCAGATGGCACTGGATGGTCTTCATCATCATCATCAGCAATAGGCCAAACAAAAGGCCTGTACACTATAATCTGCAAGTTGTTTTCCTCAGTAACAACTTGCTGTGGTTGGTCAGTTTCAGTCTCCCCCTGAGCAGATGGCTTAGATGGTTCATCTTCAAGTTGTTCCAAGACTGACCTTCCTCTTTGTCTGCTTCTTTCATACCTAAACCTAAGTGGTTCAGTATGAGGTGTTTGCTGATGTTGTTGTTGTTGCTGTGGAGATTGATCTTCATTTAACCTTCTTCTTTTCTCCCCCTGAGCAGATGGCTCAGGTTGATCAACCTCTTGGTCTCTTTGTCTTTTCTCCCCCTTATTGTTATCATTTGATGGGGGAGGAAATAGGTTCAGTATCACCACCTATGTCCCCCTGTTGATCTTCAGGAGTTGGGGAGAGCATAGGTTTAGTAACAGCATCCCTTGCACCCTCAGAATGTGCAGGAGAGGGTGATCTTCGAGGCTCAGTGGCAGGAACTTCTTCATCATTATTTCCTCCAGTTGGAGTTTGTGGAAGTGGTGGAGGCTGTTGTTGTTGCTGTAGGAGTGCCACTGATTGCTTTAAGGTGTCAATCTCAGTACTCATTTCATCCATCCTGGCCAGAATATTATTCTGAGTGGTCTGGATGGCCAGGATTTGATTCAGAATAGTTTGTAAGGCTCCATGTACTTCCTGAGACTGAGTGGCTTGTGCCCTTTGACCCTGCACAGATGGTGCTAAAGAACAAAAAAAAACTGGTTAGTAAGAAAGGTTTATCAAATAGAATTGTGGTGTTGTTTAACTCTATAATCATGTAAACAGATTTTTGAAGTCTGTATTTCATCTGGTTGATGATGAAACATTGTGAACTTGTGCATAGCATGTGTAAGAGAATTTTTAGTAAAGGTGAGTGTGGAATTTTAAGTAGATCGGTATAGGATAGGTCACATTTACTAAAAGGTTTTGGTTTGGAAAATCGAAGCCTGGGATGTGCTTCTTATTTTTATCAATGTATATCACTCGGTGTTAGAGTGATAACAGAAATGTGGCTAAACCCATGGAAAATTTTGGCTTATGTGGCTTAAAAGGTTTGTGATCATTTCTTGAAGCATGTGGTCCAACTCAAAAATAAGCTGGACATAATTCAAGCAGCACCAGTGGGTGTCAGTGTGACATCAACCACCATTGTCTCTTTAAATGTTGAGACAACTGTAGACTGACAATGATCATTGAGGTGCTCAGTGTATGAATTTTGCATAGCAGCAGTGGGCTAACTATGTTGGCCATAAGTGGATATATTTGAAAGTTCGTTTGAGACTGTGGTCAGTATTGAGTTGGTACTGGCCAATACATAGTCTCTATTTGGGAAAAGTTTATATATATATATAAAAGATTCGGGCTTTTTAGAAATTCATACCTGAGACTTTGTCGGATTCTCTTCTTGCATCATGTGAGGTCGGTGCTGGTTCTTCCGTATGCTGATTTGAGGCACCAGCACCTTCATGAGCTTCTTCTCTTCTGACAGCTGCACCTTCCAGTGTATGCTGCTCATACTGAAGTTCTACATCAAGAGGATCATGGGGTTCCTCAATATGTTGAACAGTTGGTTCTGGTTCAGGACCTGGAAGGTCAGCATTGGCTGCAACGAAGCTTTGTTCTTGAAGAGATGCAGTTAATGAAGGAACATTGCCAGGTTGCATCTCTTCTGATGATAAATTTCCCATAATAACAGGGGAAAGATTTCTTCTTCTTCTTTGAATGGCCAGTGGTGTATCTTCTGAGGGCTCAGTATCAGAAGCTGCTTCAATATGAGGAGCATCAAGATCCTGTACAGGTGGAGAAATGTGTGTTGGTTCTTGTACTACTGCTGGTCGAGCTTCCACCATCTCAGTATCTTGATCATCATTTCCACCATTACCACTGTCATCATCAGTATCATCATTTTCTGATTCAGTATCAGAAATTTGTTCATCATTAATGTGTGCCTGAACTATAGCCCACATGGAGTGACTCAGTACAGGCTCTCCTTCTCTTGGCCTGTAAAAATAAATCTTCTCATGAAGTGGAGGAAGATCCACTCTGGAACTGTTGAACTCATCATAAATATGAGCAGGCATCCCATTTTGAAAAATAAGAGAAAGAAATCGACAGAAAGGAACATTAAGTTCTCTGATTTGAGCCCGAACTAGAGAAGCTAGTTCATTGAAGATCAGTATTGCATAATCAATATCCCTTCCATGATACATGGCATGAACGATCTGCATCCCAAACTCATTTATTTGATCCAAGGCTCCAGTCTTATGGGTCATACATCGAATGAGGGTGGAGATCAAAATACCCCACATTGGACCGAATTCATTTCTTTTAATAATTCCCGTGGTTCCTCGGCGTCCAATAAGTGGTAAGACTGATCGGGCTTCTGTTCGATCAACGAAGGGCTCATACTGAGCTTGAGCGGGAAGCCTCAGTGTTTCCCGAATAATAGCAGTGGAGACAAAAGCCCTTCTTTGGTCTCTTATAACCCAACCGGTAATCATGTCCGGAGAGTCAAGTTTGGCTGAGTACCATAATTCACAGAGCATTTCTGGCTAAATTGCTCGTGGAGATCGAATCAATGCTTGTGTGATCGGACAGTGCTTCAGATAAGTAATCATGTGAGAGAATTCAGGGCACGCCTAAGCTTGAGGAATGTTAAAGTTTGCGGTAATGTTGTTCCTCGCAAATTTGGGCATTTCGTCGTTCCGAAATTGAGTAGCCGGTGCAGCCTTCGGTGCGAAGAATCTGTAATTAGCCATCTGCGATTTTGATTTTGAGAAAGTTGCTTGCAAAGAGATAGTGAAATCATTAATCGCAGAGAGAATCGAAATAGAAAGTAAGAAATAACTGTTAAAAAAAAATTTAAAGAAAAAGAAAAACGGTTATTTATACTGAATTTAGTGATAAATACGGTATTGGGAAGTAAAACCGGCTGATTTGACAGCCTTATCCTGAATCAACGGTAACTTTCTTATTAAGAAAGGTTACCGTTGGGGAGTATAAGGATTAAAAGTCAGTTTTATCACTCCAGGACTACAATACCGAGTTTTAAAAAAAAATTAATAATAAAAATAATAAAAAATATAAAAACATTTAATTTAAACTATAAATTAATAAAAAAATTAAAATTTATAAATTTTGATAAATCAGACGAGTGATACTGAGTTGGTCAGTATTGAAAGGAATACTGATCAATCAGTATCAGAAAATTTTACGAAAAATTAAGGATTCAACATACCCAATTGTCCTAGTAAGTACATAAACCTTTCCTCAGAGAGAGGTTTAGTAAACACATCGGCCAATTGATCATCTGTAGGAACGAAATCTACCTCAACCTTTCCCTTTTCCACATTATCTCGAATAAAGTGGTGTCTGATATCAATGTGCTTTGTTCTGGAGTGATGGACTGGGTTTTCAGTGATAGCAATAGCACTCTTGTTATCACAATGAATTGGTGTTTTCTGAAAATTGAACCCATAGTCCATTAGTTGATACTGCATCCACAAGAGTTGAGCACAACAACTTCCGGCAGCAACATATTCTGCTTCTACAGTAGAAGTTGCTACTGAATTTTGTTTCTTGGATGACCAACCAACTAATCTGCCACCAAGGAATTGACAACCTCCACTTGTACTCTTCTTGTCTAACCTACAACCTGCAAAATCTGCATCTGTATACCCTTCAAGATCAAAGTTTGAATCTTTGGGATACCAAAGACCCATGTTAGGAGTACCTGAAAGATATCTAAAAATGCGCTTAACAGCTTTCATATGTGATTCTTTAGGATCAGCCTGATACCGAGCACACAAACAAGTTGCAAACATGATATCAGGCCTGCTAGCTGTTAAGTAAAGTAAAGAACCAATCATACCTCGGTATGTGGATTGACATACTGATTTACCAGTTTCATCTTTACTTATTTTATCCTGAGTACCCATAGGAGTGTGCATGAAAGATAAATTTTCAAATTTATATTTCTTAAGCATGTCATGCACATACTTACTTTGATTTATGAAAGTGCCATCAGGCTTTTGTTCAACTTGTAAACCAAGAAAGTAAGTAAGTTCTCCCATCATACTCATCTGATACTGAGACGACATTATCTTAGCAAACCAGTCACACATTGACTTGTCAGTGGAGCCAAAAATAATATCATCTACATATATCTGAATGAGTAGAATGTCAGAACCTTTCCTTTTTGAAAATAATGTTTTGTCAATTTTACCTCTTATAAACTTATTTTCAATTAAGTACTCAGACAGGGTATCATACCAGGCTCTGGGAGCTTGTTTGAGCCCATAAAGAGCTTTATCAAGCTTAAAAACGAAATTAGGAAATTTAGGATCAACAAAACCTGGTGGTTGTTTGACATAAACTTCCTCCTGTAGTTTTCCATTTAGAAAAGCACTCTTGACATCCATCTGATAAACTTTGAAATTCTTGAAAGCTGCATATGCAAGATACAGCCTAATAGCTTCAATTCTTGCAACTGGTGCAAAAGTTTCATCATAGTCAATGCCTTCTTCTTGCCTGTAACCCTGAGCAACCAGTATTGCATTATTTCTGATGACAACACCATCCTTGTCCATCTTGTTTCTGAACACCCACTTAGTACCAATAATAGTTTTGCCAGCAGGAGGTGGTACTAAGTTCCAAACTTTATTTCTTTCAAACTCTGTCAGTTCCTCTTGCATAGCTTCTACCCAGTCTTCATCAGCTTTCTTTGGTTCCATGGTAGATAAAAAGCTTGAGAAGAAACAAAAATTTGCAGTTGCTTGGGGTTCAAATTCTAACTTTCTTCTTGTTTGGACACCTTGTTCAATTGGACCAATAATATTAGAATGAGGATGATCTCTGTGTTCCCTTAGATTGTTTCCTAAGGGAGCATTTGAAACAAGGTCAACAATATCTTGTTGCAGTGATGTGTTGTCTGTCTGATACTGAGCTGAAGTCTGGTCAGTATTAGACATTTCAGGTTGCTGTTCTTCTTGATTTTGTAGATCTGAGGTGGATTCTTGAAATGTACTTGAAGATTCACCTTCTTCATAGGTGGAGTTGTTCAGATCAAGTATTGGGGACTCAGTATTGAGGTTCTCAGGAATGTCTGCCTCAGAATTTGATACATTTGAGTTATACTGAGTTCTTTCTTGATCAGTATCAAGCATACCATGATCAACATAGTATGGGTGAGACTTGGGCTATTCAGCAATTGAATTTTCTGGATTGCATAGAATTTCTATGCCACTGATGTCTTCTGTTGCTGAGGTGGAGTGCTCATTCTGATCTTCATCAAATGTGACATGAATGGATTCTACAATTATCTTAGTTGAGATAATATACACTCTGAAGGCTTTAGAGTGTGGAGAGTAGCCCATGAACACACCTTCATTTGCTTTAGGAGCAAATTTGTTGAGATTTTGTTTAGTACTGAGTACAAAACATTTACTCCCAAAGATGTGGAAGTATTCCACATTAGGAACCTTGTCATTATATAACTCATAAGGAGTCTTTTGATGTCTCTGGACTATTGTAGCCCTGTTCTGTGTAAAATTTGCACAGTTGACAGCTTCTGCCCAGAAGCTCAGTGCCAGGCCAGCATGGCATAACAAAGTTCTTGCAGCTTCAATCAAGGTTCTATTCTTTCTTTCTACAACACCATTTTGTTGTGGTGTGTAGGCTGCAGAGAAGTTTTGTACGATTCCTTTTTCTTCACAGAAATCAGCCAATACTGAGTTCTTAAACTTAGTACCATGGTCACTTCTTAGTTGTTTGACCTTGTTGCCTTTTTGAAGTTCTTCTCTTTTAATGAAGGCAATGATTTCTGTTGTTGCATCTGCTTTAGTCTTGAGAAAAATAACCCAAGTGTATCTTGAGAATTCATCAACCAGGACTAATGTATAGATCTTTTTGGCCAAAGATGGTGTGCTGATGGGTCCAAAAAGATCCATATGTATCATTGTAAGAGGTTCATTAATGGAATGATTAACCTTTGATTTGAATGAACTCTTCTTCTGCTTGCCCATTTCACATGCTGAGCATAACTTATCTTTTGAATAAGTAATAGTGGGCAACCCTCTCACCAGTTTCTTCATACTGAGCTCATTAATATTTCTGAAATTTATGTGAGAAAGTTTCTTGTGCCATAACCAGTGCAACTCTGGCTTGACTTTAGACAACAGGTATACTCGAATAGTAGGATCTATTTCAGATAGGTTGACCACATAGACATCTTTTTCTCTTCTAGCAATGAGTACAGGTTGCCCTTTATCATTGTAGATGATTCCTGCAACCTTTCTGAAACGAGCTTCATTGTCATCATCACACATCTGACTGATACTGAGCAGATTGTGTTTAAGACCTTCTACATAGGCAACTCTTTTAAAAGTTATGTTGCCTTCCTTGATTACACCATAACCTCTTGTTTTTCCAATTGAATCATCTCCAAATTTGACAGAAGGACCCTTCTCTGGTGTATAATTAAGAAGGTACTCCATACTGCCAGTCATGTGTCTTGAGCAGCCACTATCTAAGTACCATTTCCTGTCACCCTGCACAAGACACAAAATAAAGATTAGTTCTTTTTAGGAACCCATTTTTGAATGGGACCTTTGGTAGGAGAAACAGGGATAGACCTGATCTTTTTTATTGGAGAGGTCAGTATCACTTTAGGAGAAACCTTGGAGGTTTTCTTGGGTGATATTGACTTTGTTTCTCTCCTTTTCTTTGGTACTGAGTACCTAGGATTCGATCAGTCCAACATTCATCTCCTTTATGACCAGTGTGATGACATCTATAACATTTTCTAGGTCTGTTTCTGAACATGTTTTCATAAGGAATTTTAGAAAACTGTTTAACTTTTGGTAGATTAGTATTAGTGAGTTTTGCAAACTTTTGACTTAAGACTTTAATCTGATCACCAATAGATTTCAAAATGTTATTTTTGTCATGTTTTAATGGAGTATTTATCTTATGTTTAACTGATTTCGAAGGAGATGATACTGGGGTCTTATTTTTATTAGGCATGGAAGTCTTTTTATCATTTGACTTCTTGATTTTGCCACTTGAAGATCCTGTTGAAGTTGTTTTCTTTTTATCATGTTTTAGAATGACAACTTGAACAGGTTCTTTAGATTCTTGAGTAGTTGACTTTGCTGTTCCTGTAGATTCGTTATTAGAAAAAACATTTTGAGTAGTAGTGGTTTTCTTTTCTGTAGACTCAGGTTCTTTATATATTTCAAAAGTAGTTGTGTTAAATAAAACTTCAAATGGTGGAACAGCAGAAGTGTCATACTGTACAATTTCAAGGTCAGTATCAAAAATTTCTTTTTCAGGAAATTCAATACTGAGCTCTTGTAGTTCAGTATAGCACTTAGAACAGATGGAAGGACCAATTGATTCTTCAACCATGATTTTATCCTCATCATCTGACTCAGTTTGACATCCTACTTCACAAATTTTTTTTGCTTTTACAAACTGAATAGGGTTCATTTCAGAAAATTCATCACATAAATCAGCAAAATTATTTCTATTTTTTAACTGAGGATCAACACCAAGTGCAACCCTTACATTTTCTGGAAATTGTTGATTTAGACATTTATTTAATTTAATAGATGCATGTCCCCACGATTTACACTGATTTTCAATTTTTTTTTTCTAATTTGTGTAAATGAGCTTTATCAGCTAATCTTTGGTTAATGTCTTGTAAATTTAAAAAATTTAGTTCTAAATCTTTAAATTTTGCTAATTTATCCAAGTGTTCATTATTTACCCTTTCAAGTTCAAGAATTGTTAATTTTAAAGCTTTTTCTCTCTGTACTAAAGTTTTAAGATCAACAATCATATACTCAAAAATCTTTTCTTATTCATTCACTGAATAAGTTTGAAAGGAACTCACCTTGTACAACTGAGTGGAATCCCAGTCAGAATGAACACTCATCCTCTCAGCTTCTTTGATATCCTTTTCAAAGGAGCTCTTCAAATCATCTTCAGTGAAAGCCATAAAGGCTTTGTTTTCAACCTCTTCCTCATCATCACTGAGCTCTTCATCCATCCAAGCTTCAGAGTAAAGCGCTTGATGAGGTGCTCCATTCCCTACTGCATTCTTGCCCTTGCTCCAGTTCTTTAGTTTGACATATTTGTCTCGATACCGTTTAGCTCGGTATGCAATCTTGTCATTCTGATCAGTTTCAGTTGACTTAGTATGACAATTAGCAGCAATGTGCCCAGTCTTTCCACACCTATAGCAAAGACCTGATCTTGGGTCAGTATTGGAAGAGCTAACACCAAGCCTCTTCTTTTTCAACTGATCCAGCTTCATAGACATAAGAGCCACTTGAGTTTCAAGCTCTTCTGCCTCAGCATCAGCAAGATCAACTTCTGGTTCTTCTGGCTCAGTCACAGTATATGCCTGTTGCACAACTAGAGCCATGCCAGTGGAAGACTTGTCAGTTTTCTTCCAGTTGATCAGTCTTGCAGCATTATTCTCCTCATGATTTAACATTAGACCATACAAAGTTTGAAGAGTGTATGACTCAATGTTGTTAGCAGCATTGACAAAATTTGTCATGTCAAGAAATTGTTGAGGAAGACTATCCAAGAACTTTTGAACAAGCTCTCCTTCCTCCTTCACAAGGCCTACACTGATTAAATCATGGATAACAGTATTGAATCTGTTATAGAGAGTGGTGATGTCTTCATTAGGAGTTGAGAAGAAGTTTTCATATTTTCTTCTCATGTTGCTTTTTCTTTGCAACTTCAGCTTTGCTGTGCCTTCATAGGTGACTGATAGGCTGTCCCACATAGCCTTTGATGTTGGCAATTTCATAATTGCATTAAGTATTTCTTTGGTAACAGCATTACCAATCACCCCCTTTGCTCTTGAGTCTAGAGTGAATAACTGACGGTCAGTATCAGTCCAGGTGTGTTTCAGTTTTGGAACTGTCCTTGTGCTCTCAGGAGCATCATCAGTAGCAGCAACGGGTTCCACAGTTTGTGGAATGATGGGACCATCATTCAGCATAGTGAGCATCTCATGGTGAATAGATTCAAGATACCATTGAGCTTTAAGCTTCCATTGATGAAAGTCCTTTCCATCAAAGATGGGAACTCCCTTACCAGACATAACCGGTGCTATGATAGTAGACATTTTGGATTTTTGAGTGTTGGAGAGATAAATATAGGGAATGGCTGCCAGGGTTATAGATCGACTAAATAAAGATTAATTTAGCCTGCTCTGATACCAGTTGTTAGGTCACAACAACCCTGGATTACTTAGTAAATTGATTGGATTATTAATACTTAAGACAAATAATGTTTAGAACAAGATTTTAGTCAATGTATAATTCCACTAAGTGTGGTATGCTGCGGAATAGCAATACCACTGATCAATTACAATAGGATATAAAAGTGTAAAGTAAATTGGTAAGTACTCCTTTGCAAGGTGATCTCTATTTATAATGTTTATAGAGATCTTACATGATGGCAAAGGAGTAACCGAAGGACTAAACTAAGGAAATGACTAAGATCAAGGGATTTGATCTTAGTCCGTTACAATACTGACTTGTAACTCAGTCCTTCTACTCAGTATTGGTTTTCTAATACTGAGTACTGATACTGAGTGGCCAATACTGGCCGAACTCAGTATCACTCCTAACTTAGCTAATTTAATCTACATTTTAATCTAAGCTAGTCTAGATTGTTTTGTTATCCTAAGATTCAAAAGGGGCAAGGCTTTTTGCCTTAACAACGCGCCTCATCCAACAAGAGATTCAACCACGTTATAATCATGTAAGTCGTACTACTCTTAGACGAGATTGTTTAAAACTTTGGAAATTGGCTAAAAATGATCTAGTAAATGGTTTTGAAAATTTAAATACAAGTGTAAACCTAACAACGGACGTTTGGTCGGCTCCTCATGGTTCGCCCGGTTCGTACATTTGTGTTACCGCACATTGGATCGATCCAAGCACATGGCAAATGATGAAGCGTGTGATCGCGTTTGAATATTTTCCATATCCCCATACGGGTGAAAATTTATTTTATATGTTAAGTCACGTAATAAATTACTATAACTTAAATGGAAAAGTTTTTGCAATCGTTTGACAACGCATCTAATAATACAAATGCGGTTGCAAAGCTAATATTATCATTCAAACCTCCCGTGAATGGTCTTTTCTTCCATAGTCGGTGTCTCGCACACAATATAAGTTTATTTGTGCGAGATGGGTTGAACTCACCGGAGATTGGTGTTATAACACATGACTTTTGGTTGATGCTAGTGGATGTTTTTAAAAAGGGTCCAAAACGAGTTAAAAGATATATTCGTTTGTGTAAGCAAACAAATTCACTTTGTTTATCACCTAATTGGGACATTACCACTCGTTGGAATTCAAGTTATGACATGTTTGTATGTGGTGTTCGTCAATGTCAAACTTTACAATATTTTCATGACAAACTTTTTACAAAGAAATATGTTAAAAACAAATTTAGTGACGAAAAATGGGAGGTTATTAAAAAGCTAACCGAATTGTTTAAACTTTTTAAAGATGTAACGGTGTTAGTATCCGGTGTTTACTATCCAACAAGTCATTGTGTACTAAAACAACTATATTTGATGGCTCATAAAATTGATACTTTTGATTTGGAAGGTGGTATTATAGAACAATGGTCGCGCCAATGAAAACTAAACTAAGAAAATATTTTCGCAACATACCATTGGCAATTACATGTTCGGCCATGTTAGACCCTACTTTAAATAAAATCAGTGTCGAAACCACTATTAGTGCAACTTGTTATGATTTGGAATTGCATTTGGTAAGTCCTACATATATTAAAAATGCACAAGATCATTTTTGGGATAATTTTAAATCTTTATTTGTGGTTTATTTTCAAAAGTATGGTGCACCAAATGCTTCTTCAAGTTCGTTTGCCCCAATTTTTGGTGATGTTGATGTTCCCACCGACCCATTAGCCCATTTATTTAATACTATAAGAGAGGAACCAACTAAACGGAAAAGGGGTGAGAGTAGTGAAGAATCCGCTAATGGCGAATTGTCGAGATATACGAAAACAAACTTTTTAGGCAATATGACCACTCGAGAAATCGAACATTTTGATATATTGGCTTGGTGGAAAGAAAGGGAGCCTCAATTTCCCATTCTAAGCGCCATGGCCAGAGATTTACTAAGTGTCCAAGCTTCTATGGTAGCTTCGGAATCGGCTTTTTCTGTTAGTGGCAGGATAATATCTATTAGGAGAACACGACTCATGCCGGCGTCTTTGGAGATGTGTATTTGCTTGAAGGATCACTTGGATGCGGCGGACCAGATTCAAGACAAACAAAAGCTAGAGAAGGAACTTGACGTTGAAAAAGAACTTCTCGACATGGAAGTTGCTCAAGGTCTTGCAACCTCACTTTCCGATGAAGATATAGCTCAAGAAGGTGAATCGTCCCGAGCATCTAGCTCCGATGGTTATGAATATGAAGATAATGACCCACAAGAAGATAGCGACGAAGAATGAAGATTTGTAGTTTAATCATATTTTTAGAAGTAAATCTCGAATCTCGAATTTTAACGTTTCTATGCTTTCGAATTTTCGTATTTTTATGTTTAATTATGTGTACATGAATGTTTTTAACGTTTCTATGTTTAATGAATGTTTGTGTTTTGCTAAAACGTTTAATGGTTGTGTTTGATATCGAATTGCGGCAAAAAAAATGGGAATTATAGTGTATCCGGTCAAAACCGGTTTTTTTACCGGTTAGAAACCGAACCGGTAACCGCGGTTGGGGTTTTTGGGAGTCGAAACCGGTTACTAACCAAACCGGTTATTGGAGAAACCGGTTACTGGAGGCGTTGACCAAAACCGGTTAGGGTCAAACCCGAAACCGGTTTTTCGCATAACCGGTTACTGTGCATCTCTAGCTACTGCTCCTACTCCTGCTGCAGCTACTGCTACTACTGCTGCTACTGTTACTAATGCTGCTGCTCTTACTCCTGCTGCTACTGCTACTACTCAGACTACTGCTACTACTGCTCCTACTGCTACTACTGCTCCTACTCTTACTACTGCTACTACTGCTACTGCTGCTGCTGCTGCTACTGCTGCTACTACTCCTACACCTACTGCTACTGCTACTACTGCTGTTACTGCCGCTACTGCTATTGCTGCTCCTACTACTGTTGCTACTGTTACTACTGCTGCTGCTCCTACTCCTGCTACTACTGCTACTACTCAGACTACTGCTACTACTGCTCCACCTGCTACTATTGCTCCTACTCCTACTACTGCTACTGCTGCTGCTACTGCAACTACTGCTACTTCTCCTACTCCTGCTGCTACTGCTACTACTCCTACTACTGCTACTATCGCTACTACTGCTCCTACTCTTACTACTGCTACTGCTACTGCTACGGCCACTGCTATTGCTACTGCTGCTGCTGCTACTGCTACTACTGCTGCTGCTACTGCTACTGCTGCTGCTGCTCCAACTCCTACTGCTACTGCTGCTGGTACTGCTACTACTGATACTGCTGCTACTGCTGCTGCTACTGCTACTTCTACTCCTCCTGCTGCTACTGCTACTACTCCTACTACTGCTACTGCTACTACTACTGCTACTTCTACGGCTATTGTATCTGCTACTGCTACTACTGCTGCTGCTGCTGTTACTGCTACTGCTACTGCTCCTGTTGCTGCTGCTACTGCTCCTGCTGCTGCTGTTGCTACTGCTGCTTCTACTGCTACTACTACTGCTACTGCTGCTACTGCTACTGCTGCCGCTACTGCTCCTACTCCTGTTGCTACTGCTACTACTCCTACTACTGCTACTACTGCTCCAATTGCTACTACTACTACTGATGCTGCTGCTACTGCTGCTGCTACTACTTCTGCTACTACTACTGCTCCTACTCCTGCTGCTATTGCTACTACTCCTACTACTGCTACTACTACTCCTACTGCTACTACTGCTACTGCTGATGCTACTGCTGCTACTACTACTGCTGCTACTACTGCTACTGCTCCTACTCCTACTGCTACTTCTGCTCCTGCTACTGCTACTACTGCTGCTGCTCCTACTCCAGCTGCTACTACTACTACTCAGACTACCACTACTACTGCTACTGCTACTACTGCTGCTACTGCTGCTACTACTGCTACTACTACTGCTCATGCTACTGCTCCTGCTACTGCTACTTCTACGGCTACTGTAACTGCTACTGCTACTGCTGCTACTGTTTTTGGTACTGCTACTAATGCTGCTGCTGCTACTGCTCATGCTACCCCTACTGCTACTGCTACTACTACTGCTACTGCTGCTACTACTGCTACTGCTCCTACTCCTACTACTGCTGCTGCTACTGCTACTGCTGCTGCTGCTACTGCTACTACTACTGCTGCTGCTACTACTGCTGCTGTTACTGCTAGTACTGCTGCTGCTCCTACTCCTGCTGCTACTGCTACTACTCAGACTACTGCTATTACTACTGCTACTGCTACTGCTACTGCTACTGCTACTACTGCTGCTACTGCTACTACTGCTGCTGCTATTGCTACTGCTGCTGCTACTGCTACTGCTATTGCTACTCTTCCAGTCGTCCTACTGCTACTGCTACTACTCCTACTACTGCTATTTCTACGGCTACTGTAACTGCTACTGCTACTCCTGGTGCTGGTGCTGCTGCTACTGTTGGTGCTAATACTGCTACTGCTCATGCTGCTACTGCTGCTACTACTACTACTGCTACTGCTGCTGCTGCTGCTACTGCTCCTACTCCTGTTGCTACTACTACTACTACTACTCCTACTGCTACTACTGCTACTAGTGCTACTGTTACTACTGCTACTACTGCTCCTACTCCTGCTGCTACTGCTACTACTCCTACTACTTCTACTACTGCTACTACAGCTACTGATGCTACTGCTACTGATGCTGCTACTACTCCTGCTGCTACTGCTACTGCTGCTACTACTGCTACTGCTACTGCTGCTGCTACTGCTCCTACTCCTGCTGCTACTGCTACTACTCCTACTACTGCTACTGCTACTCCTACTCCTGCTGCTACTGCTACTACTGTTGCTACTGCTACTGCTACTGCTGTGGCTACTGTGCTCCTACTCCTACTGCTGCTCCTACTCCTGCTGCTGCTACTACTGCTACTGCTGCTACTACTACTGCTACTACTGCTCCTACTCCTACTATTGCTACTGCTACTGCTGCTGCTGCTGCTACTGCTACTGCTACTGCTGCTACTACTGCTGCTGTTATTGCTACTACTGCTGCTGCTCCTACTCCTGCTGCTACCGCTACTACTGCTGCTGCTCCTACTACTGCTGCTGCTCCTACTCCTGCTACTACTGCTACTGCTGCTGCTACTGCTACTGCTGCTGCTACTACTGCTACTGCTGCTGCTACTGCTACTGCTATTGCTACTGCTGCTGCTACTACTACTGTTACTGCTACTACTACTCCTCCTCCTGCTGCTACTACTACTACTCTAACTACTGCTTCTGCTACTACTACTGCTACTTCTACGGCTACTGTAACTGCTACCGCTGCTGCTGCTGCTTCTGCTGGTGCTGGTGCTGCTGTTGCTACTACTACTACTACTGCTGCTGCTACTGCTACTACTAGTGCTGCTACTACTACTGCTGCTGTTACTTCTACTACTGCTGCTGCTCCTACTCCTGCTGCTACTGCTACTACTCAGACTACTGCTAATACTACTGCTACTGCAACTGCTGCTGCTACTGCTGCTACTGCTACTGCTACTACTACTACTGCTGCTACTGCTACTACTGCTGCTACTGCTACTGCTGCTGCTCCTACTCCTGCTGCTACTGCTACTACTCAGACTACTGCTGCTGCTACTGCTCCTACTCCTGCTGCTATTGCTACTACTATTGCTACTGCTACTGCTACTACTACTGCTGCTACTACTACTGCTGCTGTTACTGCTACTACTGCTGCTGCTCCTGCTCCTGTTGCTACGGCTACTTCTCAGACTACTGCTACTACTACTGCTACTGCTACTCCTACTCCTGCTGCTACTGCTACTACTGTTGCTACCGCTACTGCTGCTCCTACTCCTACTGCTGCTCCTACTCCTGTTGCTGCTCCTACTGCTACTACTGCTGCTACTACTGCTACTGCTACTTCTACTGCTGCTACTGCTACTGCTACTGCTCCTGCTGCTACTGCTGTTACTACTACTGCTACTGCTGCTACTGCTCCTAACCCTGTTGCTACTGCTACTACTCCTCCTACTGCTACTACTGCTACTACTGCTACTACTACTACTGCTACTGCTGCTGCTACTCTCCTACTCCTGCTGCTACTGCTACTACTCCTACTACTGCAACTACTGCTACTACTGCTACTGATGCTACTTCTACTGCTGCTACTGCTCCTGCTACTACTTTTACTGCTAATGCTACTGCTACTGCTGCTACTACTACTCCTACTGCTACTGCTGCTGCTACTGCTCCTACTCCTGCTGCTACTGCTACTACTCCTACTACTGCTACTGCTACTCCTACTCCTGTTGCTACTGCTACTACTGTTGCTACTGCTACTGCTACTGCTGCTGCTACTGTTGCTCCTACTCCTGCTGCTGGTCCTACTCCTGCTGCTGCTACTACTGCTACCGCTGCTTCTACGGCTACTGTAACTGCTACTACTACTCCTACTACTGTAACTGCTACTGCTGCTGCGACTGCTGCTCCTACTACTACTGCTGCTACTGCTACTGCTGCTGCTACTACTGCTCCTACTCCTACTGCTGCTCTTACTCCTCCTGCTGCTACTACTGCTGCTCTAACTCCTACTGCTGCTCTTACTCCTGCTGCTGCTACTACTGCTACTGCTACTGCTACTGCTGCTCCTACTCCTACTACTTCTACTGCTACTCCTGCTACTGCTACTACTGCTGCTGCTCCTACTCCTGCTGCTACTGCTACTACTCAGAGTACTGCTACTACTAGTGCTGCTGCTGCTACTGCTACTACTCAGACTACTGCTAATACTACTGCTACTGCAACTGCTGCTGCTACTGCTGCTACTGCTACTGCTACTACTACTACTGCTGCTACTGCTACTACTGCTGCTACTGCTACTGCTGCTGCTCCTACTCCTGCTGCTATGCTACTACTCAGACTACTGCTGCTGCTACTGCTCCTACTCCTGCTGCTATTGCTACTACTATTGCTACTGCTACTGCTACTACTACTGCTGCTACTACTACTGCTGCTGTTACTGCTACTACTGCTGCTGCTCCTGCTCCTGTTGCTACGGCTACTACTCAGACTACTGCTACTACTACTGCTACTGCTACTCCTACTCCTGCTGCTACTGCTACTACTGTTGCTACCGCTACTGCTGCTCCTACTCCTACTGCTGCTCCTACTCCTGTTGCTGCTCCTACTGCTACTACTGCTGCTACTACTGCTACTGCTACTTCTACTGCTGCTACTGCTACTGCTACTGCTCCTGCTGCTACTGCTGTTACTACTACTGCTACTGCTGCTACTGCTCCTAACCCTGTTGCTACTGCTACTACTCCTCCTACTGCTACTACTGCTACTACTGCTACTACTACTACTGCTACTGCTGCTGCTACTCTCCTACTCCTGCTGCTACTGCTACTACTCCTACTACTGCAACTACTGCTACTACTGCTACTGATGCTACTTCTACTGCTGCTACTGCTCCTGCTACTACTTTTACTGCTAATGCTACTGCTACTGCTGCTACTACTACTCCTACTGCTACTGCTGCTGCTACTGCTCCTACTCCTGCTGCTACTGCTACTACTCCTACTACTGCTACTGCTACTCCTACTCCTGTTGCTACTGCTACTACTGTTGCTACTGCTACTGCTACTGCTGCTGCTACTGTTGCTCCTACTCCTGCTGCTGGTCCTACTCCTGCTGCTGCTACTACTGCTACCGCTGCTTCTACGGCTACTGTAACTGCTACTACTACTCCTACTACTGTAACTGCTACTGCTGCTGCGACTGCTGCTCCTACTACTACTGCTGCTACTGCTACTGCTGCTGCTACTACTGCTCCTACTCCTACTGCTGCTCTTACTCCTCCTGCTGCTACTACTGCTGCTCTAACTCCTACTGCTGCTCTTACTCCTGCTGCTGCTACTACTGCTACTGCTACTGCTACTGCTGCTCCTACTCCTACTACTTCTACTGCTACTCCTGCTACTGCTACTACTGCTGCTGCTCCTACTCCTGCTGCTACTGCTACTACTCAGAGTACTGCTACTACTAGTGCTGCTGCTGCTACTGCTCTAGCTCCTGCTCCTGCTACTGCTACTGCTTCTACTGCTCCTACTGCTACTACTGCTCCTACTGCTACTACGGCTACTACTGCTACTGCTGCTGCTACTGCTACTACTCCTGCTACTACTGCTGCTCTGCTACTGCTGCTACTGCAGCTGCTGCTCTCACTACTGCTACTGCTACTGCTACTACTACTGCTACTACTGCTACTGCTAGTGCTACTGCTACTTCAACTACTGCTAATGCAACTACTCCTGCTGCTACTGCTACTACTCCTACTACTAGTACTGCTACTAGTGCTCCTACTCCAACTACTGCTACTGCTACTGCTACTGCTACCTTTGCTCCTACTACTACTCCTACTCCTGATGCTACTGCTATTGCTACTTCTACGGCTACTGTAACTGCTACTGCTACTGTTACTACTCCTACTACTATAACTCCTACTGCTGCTACTGCTACTGCTGCTGCCACTGCTACTCCTACTACTCCTACTTCTGCTCCTACTCCTGCTGCTACTACTACTACTGCTGCTACTACTGCTACTACTGCTACTACTGCTACTACTGCTACTACTGCTCCTACTGCTACTACTGCTACTACTGCTACTACTGCTCCTACTGCTACTACTGATTCTGCTGCTGCTACTGCACCTACTCCTGCTGCTACTGCTACTACTCCTACTACTGTTACTACTGCTACGGCTGCTACTACGACTGCTGCTACTACTTCTGCTGCTACTGCTACTGCTACTACTACTGCTACTGCTACTGCTACTGCTAATGCCCCTACTCCTGATGCTACTGCTACTCCTACTGCTGCTACTACTGCTACTGCTGCTACTGCTGCTGCTACTACTTCTGCTGCTACTGCTACTGCTGCTGCTACTACTACTGCTGCTGCTGCTACTGCTACTGCTGCTGCTACTGCTGCTGCTACTACTACTGCTACTGCTACTGCTGCTGCTACTGCTCCTACTACTGCTGCTACTGCTACTACTCCTACTACTGCTACTGCTACTCCTACTCCTGCTGCTACTGCTACTAGTGTTGCTACTGCTACTGCTGCTCCTACTCCTACTGCTGCTCCTACTCCTGCTGCTGCTCCTACTGCTACTGTTGCTGCTACTACTGCTACTGCTACTTCTACAGCTGCTACTGCTACTGCTACTGCTACTGCTCCTGCTACTACTGCTGCTGCTACTACTACTGCTGCTGCTGCTACTGCTCCTACTCCTCCTGCTACTGCTACTACTCCTGCTGCTACTGCTACTTCTGCTACTACTGCTACTGCTGCTACTGCTACTGCTGCTACTGCTGCTGCTACTACTTCTGCTGCTACTGCTACTACTACTGCTACTGCTACTGCTGCTGCTACTGCTACTACTCTTACTACTGCTACTGCTACTCCTACTCCTGCTGCTACTGTGACTACTGTTGCTACTATTACCGCTACTGCTGCTGCTACTGCTGCTCCTACTCCTACTACTGCTCCTACTCCTGCTGCTGCTACTGCTGCTACTACTACTGCTCCTACTCATACTACTACTACTGCTACTGCTACTGCTGCTGCTACTGCTACTGCTACTGCTCCTGGTGCTGGTGCTGCTGCTGCTGCTACTGTTGCTGCTACTACTACTGCTACTACTGCTGCTACTACTACTGCTCCTACTCCTGCTGCTACTACTACTACTCCTCCTACTGCTACTACTGCTCCTACTACTACTACTGCTACTGCTGCTGCTACTGCTCCTACTCCTGCTGCTACTACTCCTAATACTTCTACTACTGCTACTACAGCTACTGATGCTACTGCTACTACTCCTACTACTGGTACTGCTACTCCTACTCCTGCTGCTACTGCTACTACTGTTGCTACTGCTACTGCTACTGTTGTGGCTACTGTTGCTCCTACTCCTACTGCTGCTCCTACTCCTGCTGCTGCTACTACTACTGCTACTACTGCTCCTATTCCTACTACTGCTACTGCTACTGCTACTGCTGCTGCTACTGCTACTGCTACTACTACTACTGCTGCTACTACTGCTGCTGTTACTGCTACTACTGCTGCTGCTCCTACTCCTGCTGCTACTCCTACTCCTGCTGCTACTGCTACTACTCAGACTACTGCTACTACTACAGCTACTACTACTGCTACTGCTGCTGCTACAGCTACTGCTGCTGCTACTTCTACTGCTGTTGCTACGTCTACTGCTATTTCTACTGCTGCTGCTACTGCTACTGTTACTGCTACTGCTACTGCTACTACTACTGCTACTTCTACGGCTACTGTAATTGCTACCGCTGCTGCTGCTGCTTCTGCTGGTGCTGGTGCTGCTGTTGTTACTGTTGCTGCTACTACTACTGCTACTGCTGGTGCTGTTGCTACAACTACTGCTACTGCTGCTGCTACTGCTATTGCTCCTACTCCTGCTGCTCCTACTACTACTCCTACTACTGCTACTACTGCTTCTAATGCTACTGCTACTGCTGCTGCTACTGCTCCTACTGCTACTACTGCTACTACTGCTACTACTGCTACTGCTGCTGCTGCTACTAATTCTGCTGCTACTGCTACTGCTGCTGCTGCTACTACTGCTACTACTGCTACTACTGCTACTGCTGCTCTAACTGCTCCTACTCCTGCTGCTACTGTTATTACTCCTACTCCTACTACTGCTACTACTGCTACTGATGCTGCTACTGCTGCTGCTACTACTTCTGCTGCTACTGCTACTGCTACTGCTACTGCTATTGCTACTGCTGCTGCTGCGGCTACTACTGCCGCTGCTACTACTACTTCTGCTCCAACTCCTGATGCTACTACTACTGCTGCTACTACTGCTACTACTGCTACTACTGCTACTACTGCTACTACTGCTACTACTGCTACTACTGCTACTACTGCTGCTACTGCTACTACTGCTCCTACTGCTACTACTGATACTGCTGCTGCTACTGCTCCTACTCCTGCTACTACTGCTACTGCTGCTACTGCGACTGCTGCTACTGCTGCTGCTACTACTTCTGCTGCTACTGCTACTGCTGCTGCTAATGCCCCTACTCCTGCTGCTACTGCTACTCCTACTACTGCTACTACTGCCACTACTGCTACTGCTACTGCTGCTGCTACTACTTCTGCTGCTACTGCTACTGCTACTGCTGCTGCTACTACTTCTGCTGCTACTGCTACTGCTACTGCTGCTGCTACCACTGCTACTGCTACTGCTGCTACTGCTCCTACTGCTGCTGCTACTGCTACTACTCCTACTACTGCTACTGCTACTCCTACTCCTGCTGCTACTGCTACTAATGTTGCTACTGCTACTGCTGCTCCTACTCCTACTGCTGCTCCTACTCCTACTGCTGCTCCTACTGCTACTGCTACTTCTACCGCTGCTACTGCTACTGCTACTGCTCCTGCTGCTACTGCTCCTGCTACTACTAATGCTACTGCTGCTGCTACTGATCCTATTCCTGCTGCTACTGCTACTACTCCTCCTACTGCTACTACTGCTCCTACTGCTACTACTTCTACCGCTACTGCTGCTGCTACTCTCCTACTCCTGCTGCTATTGCTACTACTCCTACTACTGCAACTACTGCTACTACTGCTACTGATGCTACTGCTACTGCTGCTGCTACTACTTCTACTGCTAATGCTACTGCTACTGCTGCTACTACTACTACTGCTACTGCTACTGCTGCTGCTACTGCTCCTACTCCTGCTGCTACTGCTACTACTCCTACTACTGCTACTGCTACTCCTACTCCTGTTGCTACTGCTACTGCTACTGCTGCTGCTACTGTTGCTCCTACTCCTGCTGCTGCTCCTACTCCTGCTGCTGCTACTCCTGCTACTGCTGCTTCTACGGCTACTGTAACTGCTACTACTACTCCTTCTACTGTAACTGCTCCTAATCCTACTGCTGCTACTGCTACTGCTGCTGCTACTGCTGCTCCTACTCCTACTGCTGCTCTTACTCCTCCTGCTGCTACTACTGCTACTGCTACTCCTACTCCTACTGCTGCTCTTACTCCTGCTGCTGCTACTACTGCTACTGCTACGGCTGCTCCTACTCCTACTACTTCTACTCCTGCTATTGCTACTACTGCTGCTGCTCCTACTCCTGCTGCTACTGCTACTACTTAGAGTACTGCTACTACTACTGCTGCTGCTGCTACTGCTCTCGCTCCTGCTACTGCTACTGCTTCTACTGCTCCTACTGCTACTACTGCTCCTACTACTGCTACTACTGCTACTGTTGCTGCTACTGCTACTGCTACTACTCTCGCTACTACTGCTGCTCTGCTACTGCTGCTACTGCAGCTGCTGCTCTCACTACTGCTACTGCTATTACTACTGCTACTACTGCTACTGCTACTGCTAGTGCTACTGCTACTTCAACTACTGCTAATGCAACTACTCCTGCTGCTACTGCTACTACTCCTACTACTAGTACTGCTACTAGTGCTCCTACTCCAACTACTGCTACTGCTACTGCTACCTTTGCTCCTACTACTGCTCCTACTCCTGCTGCTACTGCTATTGCTACTTCTACGGCTACTGTAACTGCTACTGCTACTGTTACTACTCCTACTACTATAACTGCTACTGCTGCTGTGACTGCTGCTCCTACTCCTACTGCTGCTACTGCTGCTGCCACTGCTGCTCCTACTCCTACTGCTGCTCTTACTCCTGCTGCTGCTACTACTGCTACTGCTACTGCTGCTCCTACTCCTACAACTTCTACTGCCACTGCTACTACTTCTGCTGCTACTGCTACTGCTACTCCTGCTACTGCTACTACTCCTGCTGCTACAGCTACTGCTCAGAGTACTGCTACTATTACTGCTGCTGCTGCTACTGCTCTAGCTCCTGCTCCTGCTACTGCTACTACTGCTCCTACTGCTACTACTGCTCCTACTCCTACTACTGCTACTACTGCTACTGCTGCTGCTACTGCTACTGCTCCTACTCCTGCTACTACTGCTGCTACTGCTACTACAGCTGCTGCTCTCACTACTGCTACTGCTACTACTACTACTACTGCTGCTGCTACTGCTAGTGCTACTGCTACTTCAACTACTGCTAATGTAACTACTCCTGCTGCTACTGCTACTACTCCTACTACTGCTACTATCGCTACTACTGCTACTACTGCTCCTACTTATGCTGCTACTGCTACTACTCCTACTCCTGCTGCTACTGCTACTGCTACTACTGCTACCGCTACTGCTGTTGCTACTACTGCTGCTGCTACTGCTACTACTAC
>CAWKYE010000160.1:447500-457500 GCA_963853835.1 Calendula officinalis | reverse complement strand
ACTGCTACTGCTACTACTACTGCTACTCTACGGCTATTGTATCTGCTACTGCTACTGCTACTACTACTGCTGCTGCTGTTACTGCTACTGCTACTGCTCCTGCTGCTACTGCTACTGCTACTGCTCCTGCTGCTACTGCTGCTGCTACCGCTACTGCTGCTGCTACTGCTGCTGCTACTGCTCCTACTCCTGTTGCTACTGCTAATACTCCTACTACTGCTACTACTGCTCCTACTGCTACTACTGCTGATGCTGCTGCTGCTACTACTTCTTCTACTACTGCTGCTGCTCCTACTCCTGCTGCTATTGCTACTACTACTGCTACTACTACTCCTACTGCTACTACTGCTACTGCTGATGCTACTGTTGCTGCTACTACTGCTGCTGCTCCTACTCCTACTGCTACTGCTGCTCCTACAGCTACTATTACTGCTGCTACTACTGCTACTACTGCTCCTGCCACTGCTACTACTGCTGCTGCTCCTACTCCTGCTGCTACTAGTACTACTCAGACTACCACTACTACTGCTACTGCTGCTACTACTGCTACTACTATTGCTCATGCTACTGCTCCTGCTACTGCTACTTCTATGGCTACTGTAACTGCTACTGCTACTACTGCTGCTACTGTTACTGCTACTGCTACTGCTACTGCTACTGCTGCTGCTACTGCTGCTACTGCTCATACTACCCCTACTACTGCTACTATTAATGCTGCTGCTACTACTACTGCTACTGCTGCTCTACTCCTACTACTGCTACTGCAACTGCTGCTGCTGCTACTGCTACTACTACTGCTGCTACTACTACTGCTGCTGCTCCTACTCCTGCTGCTACTGCTACTACTCAGACTACTGCTACTACTACTGCTACTGCTACTGCTGCTACTAATGCTGCTACTGCTACTGCTGCTACTGCTGCTACTGCTGCTACTGCTACTACTGCTGCTACTGCTGCTGCTATTGCTACTGCTAGTGTTACTGCTACTGCTACTGCTACTCTTCCAGTCATCCTGCTGCTACTGCTACTACTCCTACTACTGCTATTTCTACGGCTACTGTAACTGGTACTGCTACTGCTGCTGCTACTACTGGTGCTGGTGCTGATGCTACTGTTGGTGCTAATATTGCTACTGCTACTGCTCATGCTGCTGCTGCTGCTGCTACTGCTACTGCTGTTGCTACTGCTACTTTTCCTACTCCTGTTGCTACTACTACTACTACTCCTACTGCTACTACTGTTACTACTGCTACTACTGCTCCTACTCCTGCTGCTACTGCTCCTACTCCTGCTGCTACTGCTACTACTGCTCCTACTGCTACTGCGGCTACTGCTACTGCTGCTACTGCTGCTGCTACTACTTCTGCTGCTACTGCTACTGCTACTGCTACTACTACTGCTACTGCTGCTGCTACTGCTCCTACTCCTGCTGCTACTGCTACTACTCTTACCACTGATACTGCCACTCCTACTCCAGCTTCTACTGCGACTACTGTTGCTACTACTACCGCTACTGCTGCTGCTACTGCTGGTCCTACTCCTACTACTGCTCCTACTCCTGCTGCTGCTACTACTGCTACTGCTGCTGCTACTACTGCTCCTACTCATACTACTGCTACTGCTACTGCTGCTGCTACTGCTGCTGCTACTGCTACTGCTCCTGGTGCTACTGGTGCTACTGTTGCTGCTACTACTACTGCTACTACTGCTGCTACTACTACTGCTCCTACTCCTGCTGCTACTACTACTACTCCTCCTACTGCTACTACTGCTACTACTGCTCCTACTGCGACTACTGCTACTGCTGCTTCTACTGCTCCTACTCCTGCTGCTACTGCTACTACTCCTACTACTTCTACTACTGCTACTACAGCTCCTGATGCTACTGCTACTGCTGCTGCTACTACTTCTGCTGCTACTGCTACTGCTGCTGCTACTGCTCCTACTCCTGCTGCTACTGCTACTACTGCTACTGCTACTCCTGCAGCTACTGCTACTACTGTTGCTACTATGGCTACTGTTGCTCCTACTCCTCCTGCTGCTACTACTGCTACTGCTGCTACTACTACTGCTACTACTGCTCCTACTCCTACTACTGCTACTGCTACTGCTACTACTACTGCTGCTACTACTGCTGCTGTTATTGCTACTGCTGCTACTGCTCCTACTCCTGCTGCTACTGCTACTACTCAGACTACTGCTACTACTACAGCTACTACTACTGCTACTGCTGCTACTCCTACTTCTGCTACTTCTACTGCTGCTACTGCTACTGCTATTGCTACTGCTGCTGCTACTGCTACTGTTACTGCTACTGCTACTGCCACTACTGCTATTTCTACGGCTACTGTAACTGCTACTGCTGCTGCTGCTGCTTCTGCTGGTGCTGGTGCTGCTGTTGCTACTGTTGCTGCTACTACTACTACTGCTGCTGCTACTGCTACTACTAGTGCTGCTACTACTACTGCTACTATTACTTCTACTACTGCTGCTGCTCCTACTCCTGATGCTACTGCTATTACTCAGACTACTGCTACTACTACTACTGCTACTGCTACTACTACTGCTACAGATACTACTACTGCAATTGCTACTGCTGCTGCTCCTACTCCTGCTGCTACTGCTACTTCTCAGACTACTGCTACTGCTGCTGATACTGCTCCTACTCCTGCTGCTACTGCTACTACTATTGCTACTGCTACTCCTACTCCTACTGCTACTGCTACTAATGTTGCTACTGCTACTGCTACTGCTTCTCCTACTCCTACTGCTATTCCTACTCCTGCTGCTGCTACTACTGCTACTGCTGCTGCTACTACTGCTACTGCTGCTCCTACTCCAACTACTGCTACAGCTGCTGCTGCTGCTACTGCTACTACTACTGCTGCTACTACTACTGCTGCTCCTGCTCCTGCTGCTACTGCTACAACTCAGACTACTGGTACTACTACTGCTACTGCTACTGCTGCTACTACTACTGCTGCTACTGCTACTGCTACTACTGCTACTAGTGCTGCTACTGTTGCTGCTATTGCTACTGCTGCTGCTACTGCTACTGTTACTGCTACTGCTACTGTTACTGCTACTCTTCCAGTCCTCCTGCTGCTACTGCTACTACTCCTACTACTGCTATTTCTACGGCTACTGTAGCTGCTACTGCTACTGTTGCTGCTACTGTTGGTGCTGGTGCTGCTGCTACTGTTGGTGCTAATACTGCTGCTGCTACTGCTCATGCTGCTGCTGCTACTGCTGCTACTACTACTACTGCTACTGCTGCTGCTACTGCTACTTCTCCAACTCCTGTTGCTGCTACTACTCCTACTGCTACTACTGCTACTACTGCTACTGTTACTACTGCTGCTACTGCTCCTACTCCTGCTGCTACTGCTGCTAGTCCTGCTGCTACTGCTACTACTGCTACTGCTGCTACTGCTGCTGATACTACTTCTGCTGTTACTGCTACTACTGCTACTGCTACTCCTACTGCTACTACTACTGCTACTGCTACTGCTGCTGCTACTGCTCCTACTCCTGCTACTATTCTTACTACTGCTACTGCTACTCCTACTCCTGCTGCTACTGCGACTACCGTTGCTACTACTACCGCTACTGCTGCTGCTACTGCTGCTCCTACTCCTACTACTGCTCCTAGTTCTGCTGCTGCTACTACTGCTACTGCTGCTGCTACTACTGCTCCTACTCCTACTACTGCTACTGCTACTGCTACTGCTACTGCTGCTGCTACTGCTTCTGCTATTGCTCCTGGTGCTGATGCTGCTGCTACTGTTGCTGCTACTACTACTGCTACTACTACTGCTCCTACTCCTGCTGCTACTACTACTACTCCTCCTACTGCTACTACTGCTCCTACTGCTACTACTGCTAGTGCTACTACTGCTGCTACTGCTCCTACTCCTGCTGCTACTGCTACTACTCCTACTACTTCTACTACTGCTACTACAGCTACTGATGCTACTGGTACTGCTGCTGCTACTACTTCTGCTGCTTCAGCTACTGCTACTGCTGCTGCTACTACTGCTACAGCTACTGCTGCTGCTACTGCACCTACTCCTGCTTCTACTGCTACTACTCCTACTACTGCTACTGCAACTCCTACTCATGCTGTTACTGCTACTACTTTTGCTACTGCTACTGCTACTGCTGTGGCTACTGTTGCTCCTACTCCTACTGCTGCTCCTACTCCTGTTGCTGCTACTACTGCTACTGCTGCTACTACTATTCCTACTACTGCTCCTACTCCTAGTACTGCTACTGCTACTGATACTGCTCCTACTCCTACTACTGCTACTGCTACTGCTGCTGATACTGCTCCTACTCCTGCTGCTACTGCTACTAATGTTACTACTGCTACTAATGTTACTACTGCTACTGCTACTGCTGCTCCTACTCCTACTGCTGTTCCTACTCCTGCTGCTGCTACTACTGCAACTGTGCTCCTACTCCTACTGCTGCTACTACTACTGCTCCTACTCCTGCTGCTACTACTACTACTCTTCCTACTGCTACTACTGCTACTACTGCTCCTACTGCTACTACTGCTACTGCTACTGCTGCTGCTACTGCTCCTATTCCTGCTGCTACTGCTACTACTCCTACTACTTCTACTACTGCTACTACAGCTACTGATGCTACTGCTACTGCTGCTGCTACTACTTCTGCTGCTACTGCTACTGCTATTGCTGCTGCTACTACTGCTACTGCTACTGCTGCTACTTCTACTGCTGCTGCTACTTCTACTGCTACTGCTACTGCTACTCCTGCTGCTGCTACTACTACTACTCCTACTACTGCTACTGCTACTACTACTGCTACTTCTACGGCTACTGAAACTGCTACCGCTGCTGCTGCTGCTTCTGCTGGTGCTGCTGTTGCTACTGTTGCTGCTACTACTACTGCTGCTGCTGCTATTTCTACTACTAGTGCTGCTACTACTACTGCTGCTGTTACTTCTACTACTGCTGCTGCTCCAACTCCTGCTGCTACTACTACTCAGACTACTGCTACTGCTGCTGATATTGCTCCTACCCCTGCTGATACTGCTCCTACCCCTGCTGCTACTGCTACTACTATTGCTAATGCTACTCCTACTCATGCTGCTACTGCTACTAATGTTGCTACTGCTGCTGCTACTGCTGCTCCTACTCCTACTGCTGTTCCTACTCTTGCTGTTGCTACTACTGCTACTGCTGCTGCTACTACTGCTACTGCTGCTCCTACTCCTACTCCTGCTACTGCTGCTGCTACTACTGCTGCTGCTCCTGCTCCTGCTGCTACTGCTACTACTCAGACTACTGCTACTGCTACTGCTGCTACTGCTGCTGCTACTGCTACTGCTGCTACTACTGCTGCTACTGCTACTACTGCTGCTAATGCTGCTGCTATTGCTACTGCTGCTACTGCTACTGTTACTGCTACTGCTACTGCCACTGCTACTGCTGCTGCTAGTACTTCTGCTGCTACTGCTACTGCTACTGCTACTACTACTGCTACTGCCAGTGCTACTGCTACTGCTACTGCTGCTGCTACTACTGCTACTACTGCTCCTACTCCTGCTGCTACTGCTACTACTCCTACTACTGCTACTGCTATTCCTACTCCTGCTGCTACTGCTACTACTGTTGCTACTGCTACTACTGCTACAGCTGCTACTACTACTGCTACTACTGCTCCTACTCCTACTACTGCTACTGCTACTGCTGCTGCTAGTGCTACTGCTACTACTACTGCTGCTGTTACTGCTACTACTGTTGCTGCTCCTACTCCTGCTGCTACTGCTACTACTCAGACTACTGCTACTACTACAGCTACTACTGCTACTGCTACTGTTACTTCTACTGCTGCTGCTCCTACTATGCTACTGCTACTACTGCTACTTCTAGGGCTACTGTAACTGCTACCGCTGCTGCTGCTTCTGCTAGTGCTGGTGCTGCCGTTGCTACTGTTGCTGCTTCTACAACTGCTACTGCTGGTGCTGCTGCTACAACTACTGCTACTGCTGCTACTACTGCTATTGCTCCTTCTCCTGCTGCTCCTACTACTACTCCTACTACTGCTACTACTGCTTCTAATGCTACTACTGCTACTACTGTTACTGCTACTGCTACTGCTACTGCTACTGCCACTACTGCTGCTACTACTGTTGTCACTGCTACTGTTGCTACTACTATTGCGGCTGATACTGCTACTGCTGCTGCTACTACTACTGCTGCTACTGCTGCTGCTACTGCTCCTACTCCTGCTGCTACTGTTATTACTCCTACTCATACTACTTCTACTGCTGCTGCTACTATTGCTGCTACTACTTCTGCTGCTACTGCTACTGCTCTTGCTACTGCTGCTGCTGCTACTACTGCTGCTGCTACTACTACTGCTGATGCTATTACTACTACTTCCGATCCTACTCCTGCTGCTACTACTACTCCTCCTCCTACTGCTACTACTGCTACTACTGATACTGCTGCTACTGCTCCTACTCCTGCTGCTACTGCTACTACTCCTACTACTGCTACTACTGCTACTGTTGCTACTGCTACTGCTGCTACTGCTGCTGCTACTACTTCTGCTGCTAATGCTACTGCTACTACTACTGCTACTGCTACTGCTGCTGCTAATGCTCCTACTCCTGCTGCTACTGCTACTACTCCTACTACTGCTACTGCTGCTGCTACTGCTGCTGCTACTACTTCTGCTGCTACTGCTACTGCTGCTGCTATTACTACTGCTGCTGCTACTGCTGCTGCTACTGCTACTGCTGCGGCTACTGCTGCTGCTACTACTGCTGCTACTGCTACTGCTACTGCTGCTGCTACTGCTCCTACTGCTGCTGCTACTGCTACTACTCCTACTACTGCAACTGCTACTCCTACTCCTGCTGCTACTGCTACTACTGTTGCTACTGCTACTGCTGCTCCTACTCCTACTGCTGCTCCTACTCCTGCTGCTGCTCCTATTGCTACTGCTGCTGCTACTACTGCTACTGCTACTTCTACTGCTGCTAATGCTGCTGCTACTGCTACTGCTACTGCTCTTATTCCTGCTGCTACTGCTACTACTCCTCCTACTGCTACTACTGCTACCGCTACTGCTGCTGCTACTCTCCTACTCCTGCTGCTACTGCTACTACTCCTACTACTGCAACTACTGCTACTACTACTACTGATGCTACTGCTAATGCTGCTACTGCTGCTGCTACTACTTCTACTGCTAATGCTACTGCTACTGTTGCTACTACTACTACTGCTACTGCTGCTGCTACTGCTCCTACTCCTACTGCTACTGCTACTACTCCTACTACTGCTACTGCTACTCCTACTCCTGTTGCTACTGCTACTACTGTTGCTACTGCTACTGCTACTGCTGCTACTGTTGCTCCTACTCCTACTGCTGCTCCTACTCCTGCTACTGCTAATACTGCTACTGCTGCTGCTACTACTGTTACTACTGCTCCTACTGCTCCTACTGCTACTGCTACTGCCACTACTGCTGCTACTACTGTTGTTACTGCTGGTGCTACTACTATTGCTGCTGTTACTGCTACTACTGCTGTTGCTCCTACTCCAGCTGCTACTGCTACTACTCAGACTACTGCTACTACTACTGCTACTACTACTGCTACTGCTGCTACTGCTACTGCTGCTGCTACTACTGCTGCTACTGCTGCTGGTACTGTTACTACTATTGCTACTGCTGCTGCTACTGCTACTGTTACTGCTACTGCTACTGCTACGGCTACTGCTACAGCTACTACTCCTACTACTGCTACTACTTCTACTACTCCTACTACTGCTACTACTGCTACTGCTACTGCTACTCAGACTACTGCTACTACTATTGCTAATCCTGCTGCTGCTACTACTACTGCTCATACTACCACTACTGCTACTGCTACTGCTACTGCTGCAGCTACTGCTCCTGCTACTCCTACTGCTGTTGCTACTGCTGCTACTGCTACTACTACTACTACTGCTGCTACTGCTACTACTGTTGCTACTGCTGCTCCTACTCCTACTGCTGCTCCTACTCCTCCTGCTGCTGCTACTACTGCTACTGATACTGCTACTGCTACTGCTACTACTACTGCTACTGCTGTTGCTACTACTGCTGCTGCTACTGCTACTGCTAATGCTCCTACTCCTGCTGCTACTGTTACTACTCCTACTACTGCTACTACTGCTACTACTGCTGCTACTGCTACTGCTGCTACTACTACTGCTACTACTGCTACTGCAACTGCTGCTACTGCTCCTACTACTGCTACTGCTACTACTACTGCCACTACTGCTAGTGCTGCTGCTAGTGCTGCTGCTACTACTTCTGCTGCTACTGCTGTTACTACTCCTGCTGCTACTGTTATTACTCCAACTACTGCTACTGCTACTCCGACTCTTGCTGCTACTGCTACTACTGTTGCTACTGCTGCTACTGTTGCTCCTACTCCTACTGCTGCTCCTACTCCTGCTGTTGTTACTACAACTACTGCTCCTACTCCAGCTGCTACTACTACTACTCCTTCTACTGCTACAACTGCTACTACTGCTCCTACTGCTACGACTGCTACTACTGCTCCTACTGCTGCTACTGCTCCTACTCCTGCTGCTACTGCTACTACTCCTGCTGCTACTGCTACTACTGCTACTACTGCTGCTACTGCTACTGCTACTACTTCTGCTGCTACTGCTACTGCTACTGCTACTGTTACTGCTACTGCTCCTACTCCTGCTGCTACTGCTACTGCTACTCCTACTCCTGTTGCTACTGCGACTACTGTTGCTACTACTACCGCTACTGCTGTTGCTACTGCTGCTCCCACTCCTACTACTGCTCCTACTCCTGCTGCTGCTACTACTGCTACTACTGATGCTACTACTGCTCCTACTCCTACTACTGCTACTGCTATTGATACTGCTACTGCTGCTGCTACTGCTGCCGCTACTGCTACTGCTACTGCTCCTAGTGCTACTGCTACTGCTACTGCTGCTGCTACTACTTCTGCTGCTACTGCTACTGCTATTGCTGCTACTACTACTGCTACTGCTGCTGCTACTGCTCCTACTCCTACTACTACTCCTACTCCTGATGCTACTGCTATTGCTACTTCTACGGCTACTGTAACTGCTACTGTTACTGTTACTACTCCTACTACTATAACTGCTACTGCTGCTGCGACTGCTGCTCCTACTCCTACTGCTGCTACTGCTACTGCTGCTGCCACTGCTACTCCTACTACTCCTACTTCTGCTCCTACTCCTGCTGCTACTACTACTACTGCTGCTACTACTGCTACTACTGCTACTACTGCTCCTACTGCTACTACTGCTACTACTGCTCCTACTGCTACTACTGCTACTACTTCTACTACTGCTCCTACTGCTACTACTGATTCTGCTGCTGCTACTGCACCTACTCCTGCTGCTACTGCTACTACTCCTACTACTGTTACTACTGCTACGGCTGCTACTACGACTGCTGCTACTGCTGCTGCTACTACTTCTGCTGCTACTGCTACTGCTACTACTACTGCTACTGCTACTGCTACTGCTAATGCCCCTACTCCTGATGCTACTGCTACTCCTACTGCTGCTACTACTGCTACTGCTGCTACTGCTGCTGCTACTACTTCTGCTGCTACTGCTACTGCTGCTGCTACTACTACTGCTGCTGCTGCTACTGCTACTGCTGCTGCTACTGCTGCTGCTACTACTACTGCTACTGCTACTGCTGCTGCTACTGCTCCTACTACTGCTGCTACTGCTACTACTCCTACTACTGCTACTGCTACTCCTACTCCTGCTGCTACTGCTACTAGTGTTGCTACTGCTACTGCTGCTCCTACTCCTACTGCTGCTCCTACTCATGCTGCTGCTCCTACTGCTACTGTTGCTGCTACTACTGCTACTGCTACTTCTACAGCTGCTACTGCTACTGCTACTGCTCCTGCTACTGCTGCTGCTGCTACTACTACTGCTGCTGCTGCTACTGC
>CAWKYE010000160.1:442500-445000 GCA_963853835.1 Calendula officinalis | reverse complement strand
CTACTACTCCTACTACTGCTACTGCTACTCCTACTCCTGTTGCTACTGCTACTGCTACTGCTGCTGCTACTGTTGCTCCTACTCCTGCTGCTGCTCCTACTCCTGCTGCTGCTACTCCTGCTACTGCTGCTTCTACGGCTACTGTAACTGCTACTACTACTCCTACTACTGTAACTGCTCCTAATCCTACTGCTGCTACTGCTACTGCTGCTGCTACTGCTGCTCCTACTCCTACTGCTGCTCTTACTCCTCCTGCTGCTACTACTGCTACTGCTACTGCTGCTCCTACTCCTACTGCTGCTCTTACTCCTGCTGCTGCTACTACTGCTACTGCTACGGCTGCTCCTACTCCTACTACTTCTACTGCTACTCCTGCTATTGCTACTACTGCTGCTGCTCCTACTCCTGCTGCTACTGCTACTACTTAGAGTACTGCTACTACTACTGCTGCTGCTGCTACTGCTCTCGCTCCTGCTACTGCTACTGCTTCTACTGCTCCTACTGCTACTACTGCTCCTACTACTGCTACTACTGCTACTGTTGCTGCTACTGCTACTGCTACTACTCTCGCTACTACTGCTGCTCTGCTACTGCTGCTACTGCAGCTGCTGCTCTCACTACTGCTACTGCTATTACTACTGCTACTACTGCTACTGCTACTGCTAGTGCTACTGCTACTTCAACTACTGCTAATGCAACTACTCCTGCTGCTACTGCTACTACTCCTACTACTAGTACTGCTACTAGTGCTCCTACTCCAACTACTGCTACTGCTACTGCTACCTTTGCTCCTACTACTGCTCCTACTCCTGCTGCTACTGCTATTGCTACTTCTACGGCTACTGTAACTGCTACTGCTACTGTTACTACTCCTACTACTATAACTGCTACTGCTGCTGTGACTGCTGCTCCTACTCCTACTGCTGCTACTGCTGCTGCCACTGCTGCTCCTACTCCTACTGCTGCTCTTACTCCTGCTGCTGCTACTACTGCTACTGCTACTGCTGCTCCTACTCCTACAACTTCTACTGCCACTGCTACTACTTCTGCTGCTACTGCTACTGCTACTCCTGCTACTGCTACTACTCCTGCTGCTACAGCTACTGCTCAGAGTACTGCTACTATTACTGCTGCTGCTGCTACTGCTCTAGCTCCTGCTCCTGCTACTGCTACTACTGCTCCTACTGCTACTACTGCTCCTACTCCTACTACTGCTACTACTGCTACTGCTGCTGCTACTGCTACTGCTCCTACTCCTGCTACTACTGCTGCTACTGCTACTACAGCTGCTGCTCTCACTACTGCTACTGCTACTACTACTACTACTGCTGCTGCTACTGCTAGTGCTACTGCTACTTCAACTACTGCTAATGTAACTACTCCTGCTGCTACTGCTACTACTGCTACTACTGCTACTATCGCTACTACTGCTACTACTGCTCCTACTTATGCTGCTACTGCTACTACTCCTACTCCTGCTGCTACTGCTACTGCTACTACTGCTACCGCTACTGCTGTTGCTACTACTGCTGCTGCTACTGCTACTACTACTGCTGCTCCTACTCCTGCTGCTACTGCTACTACTTAGACTACTGCTACTACTACTACTACTACTACTGCTACTGCTGCTGCTACTGCTGCTGCTATAACTACTGTTGCTGCTACTACTACTGCTGCTACTGATGCTGCTGTTGGTACTGCTCCTGCTGCAACTACTGCTGCTGCTACAGCTACTGCTCCCACTCCTGTTGCTACTGCTACTTCTGCTGCTGCTACTGCTGCTCCTGCTACAACTGATCCTACTACTGCTACTGCTGCTGCTACTCCTGCTGTTGCTACTGCTACTACTGTTGCTGCTCCTACTACTGCTACTACTGCTACTGTTGCTGCTACTGCTACTACTCCTGCTACTACTGCTGCTCTGCTACTGCTGCTACTGCAGCTGCTGCTCTCACTACTGCTACTGCTATTACTACTGCTACTACTGCTACTGCTACTGCTAGTGCTACTGCTACTTCAACTACTGCTAATGCAACTACTCCTGCTGCTACTGCTACTACTACTAGTACTAGTACTGCTACTAGTGCTCCTACTCCAACTACTGCTACTGCTACTGCTACCTTTGCTCCTACTACTGCTCCTACTCCTGCTGCTACTGCTATTGCTACTTCTACGGCTACTGAAACTGCTACCGCTACTGTTACTACTCCTACTACTATAACTGCTACTGCTGCTGCGACTGATGCTCCTACTCCTACTGCTGTTTCTGCTACTGCTGCTGCCACTGCTGCTCCTACTCCTACTACTGCTCTTACTCCTGCTGCTGCTACTACTGCTACTGCTACTGCTGCTCCTACTCCTACAACTTCTACTGCTACTGCTACTACTTCTGCTGCTACTGCTACTGCTACTCCTGCTACTGCTACTACTGCTGCTGCTCCTACTCCTGCTGCTACAGCTACTACTCAGAGTACTGCTACTATTACTGCTGCTGCTGCTA
>CAWKYE010000160.1:432500-440000 GCA_963853835.1 Calendula officinalis | reverse complement strand
ACTACTGCTCCTACTGCTACTGCGGCTACTGCTACTGCTGCTACTGCTGCTGCTACTACTTCTGCTGCTACTGCTACTGCTACTGCTACTACTACTGCTACTGCTGCTGCTACTGCTCCTACTCCTGCTGCTACTGCTACTACTCTTACCACTGATACTGCCACTCCTACTCCAGCTACTACTGCGACTACTGTTGCTACTACTACCGCTACTGCTGCTGCTACTGCTGGTCCTACTCCTACTACTGCTCCTACTCCTGCTGCTGCTACTACTGCTACTGCTGCTGCTACTACTGCTCCTACTCATACTACTGCTACTGCTACTGCTGCTGCTACTGCTGCTGCTACTGCTACTGCTCCTGGTGCTACTGGTGCTACTGTTGCTGCTACTACTACTGCTACTACTGCTGCTACTACTACTGCTCCTACTCCTGCTGCTACTACTACTACTCCTCCTACTGCTACTACTGCTACTACTGCTCCTACTGCGACTACTGCTACTGCTGCTTCTACTGCTCCTACTCCTGCTGCTACTGCTACTACTCCTACTACTTCTACTACTGCTACTACAGCTCCTGATGCTACTGCTACTGCTGCTGCTACTACTTCTGCTGCTACTGCTACTGCTGCTGCTACTGCTCCTACTCCTGCTGCTACTGCTACTACTGCTACTGCTACTCCTGCAGCTACTGCTACTACTGTTGCTACTATGGCTACTGTTGCTCCTACTCCTCCTGCTGCTACTACTGCTACTGCTGCTACTACTACTGCTACTACTGCTCCTACTCCTACTACTGCTACTGCTACTGCTACTGCTACTACTACTGCTGCTACTACTGCTGCTGTTATTGCTACTGCTGCTACTGCTCCTACTCCTGCTGCTACTGCTACTACTCAGACTACTGCTACTACTACAGCTACTACTACTGCTACTGCTGCTACTCCTACTTCTGCTACTTCTACTGCTGCTACTGCTACTGCTATTGCTACTGCTGCAGCTACTGCTACTGTTACTGCTACTCCTCCTGCTGCTACTACTACTACTCCTACTACTGCCACTACTGCTATTTCTACGGCTACTGTAACTGCTACTGCTGCTGCTGCTGCTTCTGCTGGTGCTGGTGCTGCTGTTGCTACTGTTGCTGCTACTACTACTACTGCTGCTGCTACTGCTACTACTAGTGCTGCTACTACTACTGCTACTATTACTTCTTCTACTGCTGCTGCTCCTACTCCTGATGCTACTGCTATTACTCAGACTACTGCTACTACTACTGCTACCGCTGCTGCTACTGCTACTGCTGCTACTGCTACTACTACTGCTACAGATACTACTACTGCAATTGCTACTGCTGCTGCTCCTACTCCTGCTGCTACTGCTACTTCTCAGACTACTGCTACTGCTGCTGATACTGCTCCTACTCCTGCTGCTACTGCTACTACTATTGCTACTGCTACTCCTACTCCTACTGCTACTGCTACTAATGTTGCTACTGCTACTGCTACTGCTTCTCCTACTCCTACTGCTATTCCTACTCCTGCTGCTGCTACTACTGCTACTGCTGCTGCTACTACTGCTACTGCTGCTCCTACTCCAACTACTGCTACAGCTGCTGCTGCTGCTACTGCTACTACTACTGCTGCTACTACTACTGCTGCTCCTGCTCCTGCTGCTACTGCTACAACTCAGACTACTGGTACTACTACTGCTACTGCTACTGCTGCTACTACTACTGCTGCTACTGCTACTGCTACTACTGCTACTAGTGCTGCTACTGTTGCTGCTATTGCTACTGCTGCTGCTACTGCTACTGTTACTACTACTGCTACTGTTACTGCTACTCTTCCAGTCCTCCTGCTGCTACTGCTACTACTCCTACTACTGCTATTTCTACGGCTACTGTAGCTGCTACTGCTACTGTTGCTGCTACTGTTGGTGCTGGTGCTGCTGCTACTGTTGGTGCTAATACTGCTGCTGCTACTGCTCATGCTGCTGCTGCTACTGCTGCTACTACTACTACTGCTACTGCTGCTGCTACTGCTACTTCTCCTACTCCTGTTGCTGCTACTACTCCTACTGCTACTACTGCTACTACTGCTACTGTTACTACTGCTGCTACTGCTCCTACTCCTGCTGCTACTGCTGCTAGTCCTGCTGCTACTGCTACTACTGCTACTACTGCTACTGCTGCTACTGCTGCTGATACTACTTCTGCTGTTACTGCTACTACTGCTACTGCTACTCCTACTGCTACTACTACTGCTACTGCTACTGCTGCTGCTACTGCTCCTACTCCTGCTACTATTCTTACTACTGCTACTGCTACTCCTACTCCTGCTGCTACTGCGACTACCGTTGCTACTACTACCGCTACTGCTGCTGCTACTGCTGCTCCTACTCCTACTACTGCTCCTAGTCCTGCTGCTGCTACTACTGCTACTGCTGCTGCTACTACTGCTCCTACTCCTACTACTGCTACTGCTACTGCTACTGCTACTGCTGCTGCTACTGCTTCTGCTATTGCTCCTGGTGCTGATGCTGCTGCTACTGTTGCTGCTACTACTACTGCTACTACTACTGCTCCTACTCCTGCTGCTACTACTACTACTCCTCCTACTGCTACTACTGCTCCTACTGCTACTACTGCTAGTGCTACTACTGCTGCTACTGCTCCTACTCCTGCTGCTACTGCTACTACTCCTACTACTTCTACTACTGCTACTACAGCTACTGATGCTACTGGTACTGCTGCTGCTACTACTTCTGCTGCTTCAGCTACTGCTACTGCTGCTGCTACTACTGCTACAGCTACTGCTGCTGCTACTGCACCTACTCCTGCTTCTACTGCTACTACTCCTACTACTGCTACTGCAACTCCTACTCATGCTGTTACTGCTACTACTTTTGCTACTGCTACTGCTACTGCTGTGGCTACTGTTGCTCCTACTCCTACTGCTGCTCCTACTCCTGCTGCTGCTACTACTGCTACTGCTGCTACTACTATTCCTACTACTGCTCCTACTCCTAGTACTGCTACTGCTACTGATACTGCTCCTACTCCTACTACTGCTACTGCTACTGCTGCTGATACTGCTCCTACTCCTGCTGCTACTGCTACTAATGTTACTACTGCTACTAATGTTACTACTGCTACTGCTACTGCTGCTCCTACTCCTACTGCTGTTCCTACTCCTGCTGCTGCTACTACTGCAACTGCTGCTGCTACTACTGCTACTGTGCTCCTACTCCTACTGCTGCTACTACTATTGCTCCTACTCCTGCTGCTACTACTACTACTCTTCCTACTGCTACTACTGCTACTACTGCTCCTACTGCTACTACTGCTACTGCTGCTGCTACTGCTCCTATTCCTGCTGCTACTGCTACTACTCCTACTACTTCTACTACTGCTACTACAGCTACTGATGCTACTGCTACTGCTGCTGCTACTACTTCTGCTGCTACTGCTACTGCTATTGCTGCTGCTACTACTGCTACTGCTACTGCTGCTACTTCTACTGCTGCTGCTACTTCTACTGCTACTGCTACTGCTACTCCTGCTGCTGCTACTACTACTACTCCTACTACTGCTACTGCTACTACTACTGCTACTTCTACGGCTACTGAAACTGCTACCGCTGCTGCTGCTGCTTCTGCTGGTGCTGCTGTTGCTACTGTTGCTGCTACTACTACTGCTGCTGCTGCTATTTCTACTACTAGTGCTGCTTCTACTACTGCTGCTGTTACTTCTACTACTGCTGCTGCTCCAACTCCTGCTGCTACTACTACTCAGACTACTGCTACTGCTGCTGATATTGCTCCTACCCCTGCTGATACTGCTCCTACCCCTGCTGCTACTGCTACTACTATTGCTAATGCTACTCCTACTCATGCTGCTACTGCTACTAATGTTGCTACTGCTGCTGCTACTGCTGCTCCTACTCCTACTGCTGTTCCTACTCTTGCTGTTGCTACTACTGCTACTGCTGCTGCTACTACTGCTACTGCTGCTCCTACTCCTACTCCTGCTACTGCTGCTGCTACTACTGCTGCTGCTCCTGCTCCTGCTGCTACTGCTACTACTCAGACTACTGCTACTGCTACTGCTGCTACTGCTGCTGCTACTGCTACTGCTACTGCTGCTACTACTGCTGCTACTGCTACTACTGCTGCTAATGCTGCTGCTATTGCTACTGCTGCTACTGCTACTGTTACTGCTTCTGCTACTGCCACTGCTACTGCTGCTGCTAGTACTTCTGCTGCTACTGCTACTGCTACTGCTACTACTACTGCTACTGCCAGTGCTACTGCTACTGCTACTGCTGCTGCTACTACTGCTACTACTGCTTCTACTGCTCCTACTCCTGCTGCTACTGCTACTACTCCTACTACTGCTACTGCTATTCCTACTCCTGCTGCTACTGCTACTACTGTTGCTACTGCTACTACTGCTACAGCTGCTACTACTACTGCTACTACTGCTCCTACTCCTACTACTGCTACTGCTACTGCTGCTGCTAGTGCTACTGCTACTACTACTGCTGCTGTTACTGCTACTACTGTTGCTGCTCCTACTCCTGCTGCTACTGCTACTACTCAGACTACTGCTACTACTACAGCTACTACTGCTACTGCTACTGTTACTTCTACTGCTGCTGCTCCTACTATGCTACTGCTACTACTGCTACTTCTAGGGCTACTGTAACTGCTACCGCTGCTGCTACTTCTGCTAGTGCTGGTGCTGCCGTTGCTACTGTTGCTGCTACTACAACTGCTACTGCTGGTGCTGCTGCTACAACTACTGCTACTGCTGCTACTACTGCTATTGCTCCTACTCCTGCTGCTCCTACTACTACTCCTACTACTGCTACTACTGCTTCTAATGCTACTACTGCTACTACTGTTACTGCTACTGCTACTGCCACTACTGCTGCTACTACTGTTGTCACTGCTACTGTTGCTACTACTATTGCGGCTGATACTGCTACTGCTGCTGCTACTACTACTGCTGCTACTGCTGCTGCTACTGCTCCTACTCCTGCTGCTACTGTTATTACTCCTACTCCTACTACTTCTACTGCTGCTGCTACTATTGCTGCTACTACTTCTGCTGCTACTGCTACTGCTCTTGCTACTGCTGCTGCTGCTACTACTGCTGCTGCTACTACTACTGCTGCTGCTATTACTACTACTTCCGATCCTACTCCTGCTGCTACTACTACTCCTCCTCCTACTGCTACTACTGCTACTACTGATACTGCTGCTACTGCTCCTACTCCTGCTGCTACTGCTACTACTCCTACTACTGCTACTACTGCTACTGTTGCTACTGCTACTGCTGCTACTGCTGCTGCTACTACTTCTGCTGCTAATGCTACTGCTACTACTACTGCTACTGCTACTGCTGCTGCTAATGCTCCTACTCCTGCTGCTACTGCTACTACTCCTACTACTGCTACTACTGCTACTGCTGCTGCTACTGCTGCTGCTACTACTTCTGCTGCTACTGCTACTGCTGCTGCTATTACTACTGCTGCTGCTACTGCTGCTGCTACTGCTACTGCTGCGGCTACTGCTGCTGCTACTACTGCTGCTACTGCTACTGCTACTGCTGCTGCTACTGCTCCTACTGCTGCTGCTACTGCCACTACTCCTACTACTGCAACTGCTACTCCTACTCCTGCTGCTACTGCTACTACTGTTGCTACTGCTACTGCTGCTCCTACTCCTACTGCTGCTCCTACTCCTGCTGCTGCTCCTATTGCTACTGCTGCTGCTACTACTGCTACTGCTACTTCTGCTGCTGCTAATGCTGCTGCTACTGCTACTGCTACTGCTCTTATTCCTGCTGCTACTGCTACTACTCCTCCTACTGCTACTACTGCTACCGCTACTGCTGCTGCTACTCTCCTACTCCTGCTGCTACTGCTACTACTCCTACTACTGCAACTACTGCTACTACTACTACTGATGCTACTGCTAATGCTGCTACTGCTGCTGCTACTACTTCTACTGCTAATGCTACTGCTACTGTTGCTACTACTACTACTGCTACTGCTGCTGCTACTGCTCCTACTCCTACTGCTACTGCTACTACTCCTACTACTGCTACTGCTACTCCTACTCCTGTTGCTACTGCTACTACTGTTGCTACTGCTACTGCTACTGCTGCTACTGTTGCTCCTACTCCTACTGCTGCTCCTACTCCTGCTACTGCTAATACTGCTACTGCTGCTGCTACTACTGTTACTACTGCTCCTACTGCTCCTACTGCTACTGCTACTGCCACTACTGCTGCTACTACTGTTGTTACTGCTGGTGCTACTACTATTGCTGCTGTTACTGCTACTACTGCTGTTGCTCCTACTCCAGCTGCTACTGCTACTACTCAGACTATTGCTACTACTACGACTACTACTACTACTGCTACTGCTGCTACTGCTACTGCTGCTGCTACTACTGCTGCTACTGCTGCTGGTACTGTTACTGCTATTGCTACTGCTGCTGCTACTGCTACTGTTACTGCTACTGCTACTTCTACGGCTACTGCTACTGCTACTACTCCTACTACTGCTACTACTTCTACTACTCCTACTACTGCTACTACTGCTACTGCTACTGCTACTCAGACTACTGCTACTACTATTGCTAATCCTGCTGCTGCTACTACTACTGCTCATACTACCACTACTGCTACTGCTACTGCTACTGCTGCAGCTACTGCTCCTGCTACTCCTACTGCTGTTGCTACTGCTGCTACTGCTACTACTACTACTGCTGCTACTGCTACTACTGTTGATACTGCTGCTCCTACTCCTACTGCTGCTCCTACTCCTCCTGCTGCTGCTACTACTGCTACTGATACTGCTACTGCTACTGCTACTACTACTGCTACTGCTGTTGCTACTACTGCTGCTGCTACTGCTACTGCTAATGCTCCTACTCCTGCTGCTACTGTTACTACTCCTACTACTGCTACTACTGCTTCTACTGCTGCTACTGCTACTGCTGCTACTACTACTGCTACTACTGCTACTGCAACTGCTGCTACTGCAACTGCTGCTACTGCTCCTACTACTGCTACTGCTACTACTACTGCCACTACTGCTAGTGCTGCTGCTAGTGCTGCTGCTACTACTTCTGCTGCTACTGCTGTTACTACTCCTGCTGCTACTGTTATTACTCCAACTACTGCTACTGCTACTCCGACTCTTGCTGCTACTGCTACTACTGTTGCTACTGCTGCTACTGTTGCTCCTACTCCTACTGCTGCTCCTACTCCTGCTGTTGTTACTACAACTACTGCTCCTACTCCAGCTGCTACTACTACTCCTTCTACTGCTACAACTGCTACTACTGCTCCTACTGCTACGACTGCTACTACTGCTCCTACTGCTGCTACTGCTCCTACTCCTGCTGCTACTGCTACTACTCCTGCTGCTACTGCTACTACTGCTACTACTGCTGCTACTGCTACTGCTACTACTTCTGCTGCTACTG
>CAWKYE010000160.1:422500-427500 GCA_963853835.1 Calendula officinalis | reverse complement strand
TACTCCTGCTGCTACTGCTACTACTCCTACTACTGCTGCTACTGCTACTGCTACTACTTCTGCTGCTACTGCTACTGCTACTGCTACTGCTACTACTACTGCTACTGCTGCTGCTACTGCTCCTACTCCTGCTGCTACTGCTACTACTCTTACTACTGCTACCGCTACTGCTGTTGCTACCGCTACTCCTACTCCTACTACTACTGCTACTGCTGCTACTGCTACTGCTACTGCTACTGCTGCTGCTACTACTGCTGCTACTGCTGCTGGTACTGTTACTGCTATTGCTACTCCTACTGCTACTGCTACTGTTACTGCTACTGCTACTGCTACGGCTACTGCTACTGCTACTACTCCTACTACTGCTACTACTTCTACTACTCCTACTACTGCTACTACTGCTACTACTGCTACTGCTACTGCTACTCAGACTACTGCTACTACTATTGCTAATCCTGCTGCTGCTACTACTACTGCTCATACTACCACTACTGCTACTGCTACTGCTACTGCTGCAGCTACTGCTCCTGCTACTCCTACTGCTGTTACTACTGCTGCTACTGCTACTACTACTACTGCTGCTACTGCTACTACTGTTGCTACTGCTGCTCCTACTCCTACTGCTGCTCCTACTCCTCCTGCTGCTGCTACTACTGCTACTGATACTGCTACTGCTACTGCTACTACTACTACTACTGCTGTTGCTACTACTGCTGCTGCTACTGCTACTGCTAATGCTCCTACTCCTGCTGCTACTGTTACTACTCCTACTACTGCTACTACTGCTACTGCTGCTGCTACTGCTACTGCTGCTACTACTACTGCTACTACTGCTACTGCAACTGCTGCTACTGCTCCTACTACTGCTACTGCTACTACTCCTACTACTACTACTGCCACTACTGCTAGTGCTGCTGCTAGTGCTGCTGCTACTACTTCTGCTGCTACTGCTGTTACTACTCCTGCTGCTACTGCTATTACTCCAACTACTGCTACTGCTACTCCTACTCTTGCTGCTACTGCTACTACTGTTGCTACTGCTACTGCTACTGTTGCTCCTACTCCTACTGCTGCTCCTACTCCTGCTGCTGTTACTACTACTACTGCTCCTACTCCAGCTGCTACTACTACTACTCCTTCTACTGCTACAACTGCTACTACTGCTCCTACTGCTACGACTGCTACTACTGCTCCTACTCCTGCTGCTACTGCTACTACTCCTGCTGCTACTGATACTACTGCTACTACTGCTACTACTGCTGCTACTGCTACTGCTACTACTTCTGCTGCTACTGCTACTGCTACTGCTACTACTACTGCTACTGCTACTGCTACTGCTCCTACTCCTGCTGCTACTGCTACTACTCTTACTACTGCTACTGCTACTCCTACTCCTGCTGCTACTGCGACTACTGTTGCTACTACTACCGCTACTGCTGTTGCTACTGCTGCTCCCACTCCTACTACTGCTCCTACTCCTGCTGCTGCTACTACTGCTACTACTGATGCTACTACTGCTCCTACTCCTACTACTGCTACTGCTATTGATACTGCTACTGCTGCTGCTACTGCTGCTGCTACTGCTACTGCTACTGCTACTGCTCCTAGTGCTGTTGCTGCTACTGTTGCTGCTACTACTGCTGCTGCTACTACTACTGTTACTACTGCTACTGATGCTACTGCTACTGCTGCTGCTACTACTTCTGCTACTACTGCTACTGCTATTGCTGCTACTACTACTGCTACTGCTGCTGCTACTGCTCCTACTCCTGTTGCTACAGCTACTACTCCTACTACTGCTGCTGCTACTCCTACTCCTGCTGCTACTGCTACTACTGTTGCTACTGCTACTGCTATTACTGTTGCTACTGCTACTGCTACTGGTGCTGGTGCTGCTGTTGCTACTGTTGCTGCTACTACTACCGCTACTGCTGGTGCTGCTGCTACAACTACTGCTATATCTCCTACAACTACTGCTACTACTGCTTCTAATGCTACTGCTACTGCTGCTGCTACTGCTCCTACTCCAGCTGCTACTGCTGCTACTCCTACTACTGCTACTGCTGCTGCTGCTACTAATTCTGCTGCTACTGCTGCTGCTACTACTACTGCTACTACTGCTACTGCTACTGCTGCTGCTACTGCTCTTACTCCTGCTGCTACTGCTATTACTCCTTCTCCTACTACTGCTACTGCAGCTGCTACTACTGCTGCTTCTACTTCTGCTGCTACTGCTACTGCTACTGCTATTGCTACTGCTGCTGCTACTACTACTGCTGCTACTACTACTACTTCTGCTCCTACTCCTGCTGCTACTACTACTACTCCTCCTACTGCTACTACTGCTCCTACTGCAACTACTGATACTGCTGCTGCTACTGCTCCTACTCCTGCTGCTACTGCTACTACTCCTACTACTGCTACTACTGCTACTGCTGCTGCTACTACTTCTGCTGCTACTGCTACTGCTACTATTACTGCTACTGCTACTGCTACTGCTACTGCTGCTGCTTATGCTCCTACTCATGCTGCTACTGCTACTACTCCTACTACTGCTACTACTGCTACTGCTGCTGCTACTGCTACTGCTGCTGCTACTACTTCTGCTGCTACTGCTACTACTACTGCTGCTGCTACTGCTGCTGCTACTGCTACTGCTGTGGCTACTACTGCTGCTACTACTACTGCTACTGCTACTGCTGCTGCTACTGCTACTACTCCTACTACTGCTACTGCTACTCCTACTCCTGCTGCTACTGCTACTACTATTGCTACTGCTACTGCTGCTCCTACTCCTACTGCTGCTCTTACTCCTGCTGCTGCTCCTACTGCTACTGCTGGTGCTACTACTGCTACTGCTACTTCTACTGCTGCTACTGCTGCTGCTACTGCTTCTGCTACTGCTACTGCTCCTGCTGCTATTGCTGCTGCTACTCCTACTGCTACTGCTGCTGCTACTGCTACTATTCCTGCTGCTACTGCTACTGCTCCAGCTGCTACTGCTGCTGCTACTCCTACTGCTACTGCTGCTGCTACTCTCCTACTCCTGCTGCTACTGCTACTACTCCTACTACTGCAACTACTGCTACTACTGCTACTGATGCTACTGCTAATGCTGCTACTGCTGCTGCTACTACTTCTACTGCTAATGCTACTGCTACTGCTGCTACTACTACTACTGCTACTGCTACTGCTCCTACTCCTGCTGCTACTGCTACTACTCCTACTACTGCTACTACTACTCCTACTCCTGTTGCTACTGCTACTACTGTTGCTACTGCTACTGCTGCTGCTACTGTTGCTCCTACTCCTACTGCTGCGCCTACTCCTGCTGCTGCTAATACTGCTACTGCTGCTGCTACTACTGCTACTACTGCTCCTACTGCTACTGCTACTGCCACTGCTGCTGCTACTACTGCTGTTACTGCTACTGCTACTACTATTGCTGCTGTTACTGCTACTACTGCTGCTGCTCCTACTCCAGCTGCTACTGCTACTACTCAGACTACTGCTACTACTACTGCTACTACTACTAATACTGCTACTACTACTGCTACTGCTGCTGCTACTGCTACTGCTACTGCTGCTACTGTTACTGCTACTGCTGCTGCTACTACTGCTGCTACTGCTGCTGCTACTGCTACTGCTATTGCTACTCCTTCTACTGCTACAACTGCTACTACTGCTCCTACTGCTACGACTGCTACTACTGCTCCTACTGCTGCTACTGCTCCTACTCCTGCTGCTACTGCTACTGCTACTACTTCTGCTGCTACTGCTACTGCTACTGCTACTACTACTGCTACTGCTGCTGCTACTGCTCCTACTCATGCTGCTACTGCTACTACTCTTACTACTGCTACTGCTACTCCTACTCCTGCTGCTACTGCGACTACTGTTGCTACTACTACCGCTACTGCTGTTGCTACTGCTGCTCCCACTCCTACTACTGCTCCTACTCCTGCTGCTGCTACTACTGATGCTACTACTGCTCCTACTCCTACTACTGCTACTGCTATTGATACTGCTACTGCTGCTGCTACTGCTGCTGCTACTGCTACTGCTACTGCTACTGCTCCTAGTGCTGCTGCTGCTACTGTTGCTGCTACTACTGCTGCTACTACTACTGTTACTACTGCTACTGATGCTACTGCTACTGCTGCTGCTACTACTTCTGCTACTACTGCTACTGCTATTGCTGCTACTACTACTGCTACTGCTGCTGCTACTGCTCCTACTCCTGTTGCTACAGCTACTACTCCTACTACTGCTACTGCTACTCCTACTCCTGCTGCTACTGCTACTACTGTTGCTACTGCTACTGCTATTACTGTTGCTACTGCTACTGCTACTGGTGCTGGTGCTGCTGTTGCTACTGTTGCTGCTACTACTACCGCTACTGCTGGTGCTGCTGCTACAACTACTGCTATATCTCCTACAACTACTGCTACTGCTACTACTACGTCCACTACTGCTAGTGCTGCTGCTAGTGCTGCTGCTACTACTTCTGCTGCCACTGCTGTTACTACTCCTGCTGCTACTGTTATTACTCCAACTACTGCTACTGCTACTCCGACTCTTGCTGCTACTACTACTACTGTTGCTACTGCTGCTACTGTTGCTCCTACTCCTACTGCTGCTCCTACTCCTGCTGTTGTTACTACAACTACTGCTCCTACTCCAGCTGCTACTACTACTACTCCTTCTACTGCTACAACTGCTACTACTGCTCCTACTGCTACGACTGCTACTACTGCTCCTACTGCTGCTACTGCTCCTACTCCTGCTGCTACTGCTACTACTCCTGCTGCTACTGCTACTACTGCTACTACTGCTGCTACTGCTACTGCTACTACTTCTGCTGCTACTGCTACTGCTACTGCTACTACTACTGCTACTGTTACTGCTACTGCTCCTACTCCTGCTGCTACTGCTACTGCTACTCCTACTCCTGCTGCTACTGCGACTACTGTTGCTACTACTACCGCTACTGCTGTTGC
>CAWKYE010000160.1:407500-417500 GCA_963853835.1 Calendula officinalis | reverse complement strand
ACTGCTCCTACTCCTGCTGCTACTGCTACTACTCTTACTACTGCTACCGCTACTGCTGTTGCTACCGCTACTCCTACTCCTACTACTACTGCTACTGCTGCTACTGCTACTGCTACTGCTACTGCTGCTGCTACTACTGCTGCTACTGCTGCTGGTACTGTTACTGCTATTGCTACTCCTACTGCTACTGCTACTGTTACTGCTACTGCTACTGCTACGGCTACTGCTACTGCTACTACTCCTACTACTGCTACTACTTCTACTACTCCTACTACTGCTACTACTGCTACTACTGCTACTGCTACTGCTACTCAGACTACTGCTACTACTATTGCTAATCCTGCTGCTGCTACTACTACTGCTCATACTACCACTACTGCTACTGCTACTGCTACTGCTGCAGCTACTGCTCCTGCTACTCCTACTGCTGTTACTACTGCTGCTAATGCTACTACTACTACTGCTGCTACTGCTACTACTGTTGCTACTGCTGCTCCTACTCCTACTGCTGCTCCTACTCCTCCTGCTGCTGCTACTACTGCTACTGATACTGCTACTGCTACTGCTACTACTACTGCTACTGCTGTTGCTACTACTGCTGCTGCTACTACTACTGCTAATGCTCCTACTCCTGCTGCTACTGTTACTACTCCTACTACTGCTACTACTGCTACTGCTGCTGCTACTGCTACTGCTGCTACTACTACTGCTACTACTGCTACTGCAACTGCTGCTACTGCTCCTACTACTGCTACTGCTACTACTCCTACTACTACTACTGCCACTACTGCTAGTGCTGCTGCTAGTGCTGCTGCTACTACTTCTGCTGCTACTGCTGTTACTACTCCTGCTGCTACTGCTATTACTCCAACTACTGCTACTGCTACTCCTACTCTTGCTGCTACTGCTACTACTGTTGCTACTGCTACTGCTACTGTTGCTCCTACTCCTACTGCTGCTCCTACTCCTGCTGCTGTTACTACTACTACTGCTCCTACTCCAGCTGCTACTACTACTACTCCTTCTACTGCTACAACTGCTACTACTGCTCCTACTGCTACGACTGCTACTACTGCTCCTACTCCTGCTGCTACTGCTACTACTCCTGCTGCTACTGATACTACTGCTACTACTGCTACTACTGCTGCTACTGCTACTGCTACTACTTCTGCTGCTACTGCTACTGCTACTGCTACTACTACTGCTACTGCTACTGCTACTGCTCCTACTCCTGCTGCTACTGCTACTACTCTTACTACTGCTACTGCTACTCCTACTCCTGCTGCTACTGCGACTACTGTTGCTACTACTACCGCTACTGCTGTTGCTACTGCTGCTCCCACTCCTACTACTGCTCCTACTCCTGCTGCTGCTACTACTGCTACTACTGATGCTACTACTGCTCCTACTCCTACTACTGCTACTGCTATTGATACTGCTACTGCTGCTGCTACTGCTGCTGCTACTGCTACTGCTACTGCTACTGCTCCTAGTGCTGTTGCTGCTACTGTTGCTGCTACTACTGCTGCTGCTACTACTACTGTTACTACTGCTACTGATGCTACTGCTACTGCTGCTGCTACTACTTCTGCTACTACTGCTACTGCTATTGCTGCTACTACTACTGCTACTGCTGCTGCTACTGCTCCTACTCCTGTTGCTACAGCTACTACTCCTACTACTGCTGCTGCTACTCCTACTCCTGCTGCTACTGCTACTACTGTTGCTACTGCTACTGCTATTACTGTTGCTACTGCTACTGCTACTGGTGCTGGTGCTGCTGTTGCTACTGTTGCTGCTACTACTACCGCTACTGCTGGTGCTGCTGCTACAACTACTGCTATATCTCCTACAACTACTGCTACTACTGCTTCTAATGCTACTGCTACTGCTGCTGCTACTGCTCCTACTCCAGCTGCTACTGCTGCTACTCCTACTACTGCTACTGCTGCTGCTGCTACTAATTCTGCTGCTACTGCTGCTGCTACTACTACTGCTACTACTGCTACTGCTACTGCTGCTGCTACTGCTCTTACTCCTGCTGCTACTGCTATTACTCCTTCTCCTACTACTGCTACTGCAGCTGCTACTACTGCTGCTTCTACTTCTGCTGCTACTGCTACTGCTACTGCTATTGCTACTGCTGCTGCTACTACTACTGCTGCTACTACTACTACTTCTGCTCCTACTCCTGCTGCTACTACTACTACTCCTCCTACTGCTACTACTGCTCCTACTGCAACTACTGATACTGCTGCTGCTACTGCTCCTACTCCTGCTGCTACTGCTACTACTCCTACTACTGCTACTACTGCTACTGCTGCTGCTACTACTTCTGCTGCTACTGCTACTGCTACTATTACTGCTACTGCTACTGCTACTGCTACTGCTGCTGCTTATGCTCCTACTCATGCTGCTACTGCTACTACTCCTACTACTGCTACTACTGCTACTGCTGCTGCTACTGCTACTGCTGCTGCTACTACTTCTGCTGCTACTGCTACTACTACTGCTGCTGCTACTGCTGCTGCTACTGCTACTGCTGTGGCTACTACTGCTGCTACTACTACTGCTACTGCTACTGCTGCTGCTACTGCTACTACTCCTACTACTGCTACTGCTACTCCTACTCCTGCTGCTACTGCTACTACTATTGCTACTGCTACTGCTGCTCCTACTCCTACTGCTGCTCTTACTCCTGCTGCTGCTCCTACTGCTACTGCTGGTGCTACTACTGCTACTGCTACTTCTACTGCTGCTACTGCTGCTGCTACTGCTTCTGCTACTGCTACTGCTCCTGCTGCTATTGCTGCTGCTACTCCTACTGCTACTGCTGCTGCTACTGCTACTATTCCTGCTGCTACTGCTACTGCTCCAGCTGCTACTGCTGCTGCTACTCCTACTGCTACTGCTGCTGCTACTCTCCTACTCCTGCTGCTACTGCTACTACTCCTACTACTGCAACTACTGCTACTACTGCTACTGATGCTACTGCTAATGCTGCTACTGCTGCTGCTACTACTTCTACTGCTAATGCTACTGCTACTGCTGCTACTACTACTACTGCTACTGCTACTGCTCCTACTCCTGCTGCTACTGCTACTACTCCTACTACTGCTACTACTACTCCTACTCCTGTTGCTACTGCTACTACTGTTGCTACTGCTACTGCTGCTGCTACTGTTGCTCCTACTCCTACTGCTGCGCCTACTCCTGCTGCTGCTAATACTGCTACTGCTGCTGCTACTACTGCTACTACTGCTCCTACTGCTACTGCTACTGCCACTGCTGCTGCTACTACTGCTGTTACTGCTACTGCTACTACTATTGCTGCTGTTACTGCTACTACTGCTGCTGCTCCTACTCCAGCTGCTACTGCTACTACTCAGACTACTGCTACTACTACTGCTACTACTACTAATACTGCTACTACTACTGCTACTGCTGCTGCTACTGCTACTGCTACTGCTGCTACTGTTACTGCTACTGCTGCTGCTACTACTGCTGCTACTGCTGCTGCTACTGCTACTGCTATTGCTACTCCTTCTACTGCTACAACTGCTACTACTGCTCCTACTGCTACGACTGCTACTACTGCTCCTACTGCTGCTACTGCTCCTACTCCTGCTGCTACTGCTACTGCTACTACTTCTGCTGCTACTGCTACTGCTACTGCTACTACTACTGCTACTGCTGCTGCTACTGCTCCTACTCATGCTGCTACTGCTACTACTCTTACTACTGCTACTGCTACTCCTACTCCTGCTGCTACTGCGACTACTGTTGCTACTACTACCGCTACTGCTGTTGCTACTGCTGCTCCCACTCCTACTACTGCTCCTACTCCTGCTGCTGCTACTACTGATGCTACTACTGCTCCTACTCCTACTACTGCTACTGCTATTGATACTGCTACTGCTGCTGCTACTGCTGCTGCTACTGCTACTGCTACTGCTACTGCTCCTAGTGCTGCTGCTGCTACTGTTGCTGCTACTACTGCTGCTACTACTACTGTTACTACTGCTACTGATGCTACTGCTACTGCTGCTGCTACTACTTCTGCTACTACTGCTACTGCTATTGCTGCTACTACTACTGCTACTGCTGCTGCTACTGCTCCTACTCCTGTTGCTACAGCTACTACTCCTACTACTGCTACTGCTACTCCTACTCCTGCTGCTACTGCTACTACTGTTGCTACTGCTACTGCTATTACTGTTGCTACTGCTACTGCTACTGGTGCTGGTGCTGCTGTTGCTACTGTTGCTGCTACTACTACCGCTACTGCTGGTGCTGCTGCTACAACTACTGCTATATCTCCTACAACTACTGCTACTGCTACTACTACGTCCACTACTGCTAGTGCTGCTGCTAGTGCTGCTGCTACTACTTCTGCTGCCACTGCTGTTACTACTCCTGCTGCTACTGTTATTACTCCAACTACTGCTACTGCTACTCCGACTCTTGCTGCTACTGCTACTACTGTTGCTACTGCTGCTACTGTTGCTCCTACTCCTACTGCTGCTCCTACTCCTGCTGTTGTTACTACAACTACTGCTCCTACTCCAGCTGCTACTACTACTACTCCTTCTACTGCTACAACTGCTACTACTGCTCCTACTGCTACGACTGCTACTACTGCTCCTACTGCTGCTACTGCTCCTACTCCTGCTGCTACTGCTACTACTCCTGCTGCTACTGCTACTACTGCTACTACTGCTGCTACTGCTACTGCTACTACTTCTGCTGCTACTGCTACTGCTACTGCTACTACTACTGCTACTGTTACTGCTACTGCTCCTACTCCTGCTGCTACTGCTACTGCTACTCCTACTCCTGCTGCTACTGCGACTACTGTTGCTACTACTACCGCTACTGATGTTGCTACTGCTGCTCCCACTCCTACTACTGCTCCTACTCCTGCTGCTGCTACTACTGCTACTACTGATGCTACTACTGCTCCTACTCCTACTACTGCTACTGCTATTGATACTGCTACTGCTGCTGCTACTGCTGCCGCTACTGCTACTGCTACTGCTACTGCTCCTAGTGCTACTGCTACTGCTACTGCTGCTGCTACTACTTCTGCTGCTACTGCTACTGCTATTGCTGCTACTACTACTGCTACTGCTGCTGCTACTGCTCCTACTCCTGTTGCTACAGCTACTACTCCTACTACTGCTACTGCTACTCCTACTCCTGCTGCTACTGCTACTACTGTTGCTATTGCTACTGCTATTACTGGTGCTACTGCTACTGCTACTGGTGCTGGTGCTGCTGTTGCTACTGTTGCTGCTACTACTACCGCTACTGCTGGTGCTACTGCTACAACTACTGCTATATCTCCTACAACTACTGCTACTACTGCTACTACTGCTTCTAATGCTACTGCTACTGCTGCTGCTACTGCTCCTACTCCTGCTGCTACTGCTGCTACTCCTACTACTGCTACTGCTGCTGCTGCTACTAATTCTGCTGCTACTGCTGCTGCTACTACTACTGCTACTACTGCTACTGCTACTTCTGCTGCTACTGCTCCTACTCCTGCTGCTACTGCTATTACTCCTACTCCTACTACTGCTACTGCAGCTGCTACTACTGCTGCTTCTACTTCTGTTGCTACTGCTACTGCTATTGCTACTGCTGCTGCTACTACTGCTACTACTCCTCCTACTGCTACTACTGCTCCTACTGCAACTACTGATACTGCTGCTGCTACTGCTCCTACTCCTGGTGCTACTGCTACTACTCCTACTACTGCTACTATTGCTACTGCTGCTACTGCTACTGCTGCTACTGCTGCTGCTACTACTTCTGCTGCTACTGCTACTGCTACTATTACTGCTACTGCTACTGCTACTGCTACTGCTGCTGCTTATGCTCCTACTCATGCTGCTACTGCTACTACTCCTACTACTGCTACTACTGCTACTGCTGCTGCTACTGCTACTGCTGCTGCTACTACTTCTGCTGCTACTGCTACTACTAGTGCTGCTGCTACTGCTGCTGCTACTGCTACTGCTGCGGCTACTACTACTGCTACTACTACTGCTACTGCTACTGCTGCTGCTACTGCTACTACTCCTACTACTGCTACTGCTACTCCTACTCCTGCTGCTACTGCTACTACTGTTGCTACTGCTACTGCTGCTCCTACTCCTACTGCTGCTACTGCTACTCCGACTCTTGCTGCTACTGCTACTACTGTTGCTACTGCTGCTACTGTTGCTCCTACTCCTACTGCTGCTCCTACTCCTGCTGTTGTTACTACAACTACTGCTCCTACTCCAGCTGCTACTACTACTACTCCTTCTACTGCTACAACTGCTACTACTGCTCCTACTGCTACGACTGCTACTACTGCTCCTACTGCTGCTACTGCTCCTACTCCTGCTGCTACTGCTACTACTCCTGCTGCTACTGCTACTACTGCTACTACTGCTGCTACTGCTACTGCTACTACTTCTGCTGCTACTGCTACTGCTACTGCTACTACTACTGCTACTGTTACTGCTACTGCTCCTACTCCTGCTGCTACTGCTACTGCTACTCCTACTCCTGCTGCTACTGCGACTACTGTTGCTACTACTACCGCTACTGCTGTTGCTACTGCTGCTCCCACTCCTACTACTGCTCCTACTCCTGCTGCTGCTACTACTGCTACTACTGATGCTACTACTGCTCCTACTCCTACTACTGCTACTGCTATTGATACTGCTACTGCTGCTGCTACTGCTGCCGCTACTGCTACTGCTACTGCTACTGCTCCTAGTGCTACTGCTACTGCTACTGCTGCTGCTACTACTTCTGCTGCTACTGCTACTGCTATTGCTGCTACTACTACTGCTACTGCTGCTGCTACTGCTCCTACTCCTGTTGCTACAGCTACTACTCCTACTACTGCTACTGCTACTCCTACTCCTGCTGCTACTGCTACTACTGTTGCTATTGCTACTGCTATTACTGGTGCTACTGCTACTGCTACTGGTGCTGGTGCTGCTGTTGCTACTGTTGCTGCTACTACTACCGCTACTGCTGGTGCTACTGCTACAACTACTGCTATATCTCCTACAACTACTGCTACTACTGCTACTACTGCTTCTAATGCTACTGCTACTGCTGCTGCTACTGCTCCTACTCCTGCTGCTACTGCTGCTACTCCTACTACTGCTACTGCTGCTGCTGCTACTAATTCTGCTGCTACTGCTGCTGCTACTACTACTGCTACTACTGCTACTGCTACTTCTGCTGCTACTGCTCCTACTCCTGCTGCTACTGCTATTACTCCTACTCCTACTACTGCTACTGCAGCTGCTACTACTGCTGCTTCTACTTCTGTTGCTACTGCTACTGCTATTGCTACTGCTGCTGCTACTACTGCTACTACTCCTCCTACTGCTACTACTGCTCCTACTGCAACTACTGATACTGCTGCTGCTACTGCTCCTACTCCTGGTGCTACTGCTACTACTCCTACTACTGCTACTATTGCTACTGCTGCTACTGCTACTGCTGCTACTGCTGCTGCTACTACTTCTGCTGCTACTGCTACTGCTACTATTACTGCTACTGCTACTGCTACTGCTACTGCTGCTGCTTATGCTCCTACTCATGCTGCTACTGCTACTACTCCTACTACTGCTACTACTGCTACTGCTGCTGCTACTGCTACTGCTGCTGCTACTACTTCTGCTGCTACTGCTACTACTAGTGCTGCTGCTACTGCTGCTGCTACTGCTACTGCTGCGGCTACTACTACTGCTACTACTACTGCTACTGCTACTGCTGCTGCTACTGCTACTACTCCTACTACTGCTACTGCTACTCCTACTCCTGCTGCTACTGCTACTACTGTTGCTACTGCTACTGCTGCTCCTACTCCTACTGCTGCTCTTACTCCTGCTGCTGCTCCTACTGCTACTGCTGGTGCTACTACTGCTACTTCTACTGCTGCTACTGCTGCTGCTACTGCTTCTGCTACTGCTCCTGCTGCTATTGCTGCTGCTACTCCTACTGCTACTGCTGCTGCTACTGCTCCTATTCCTGCTGCTACTGCTACTGCTACTGCTCCTGCTGCTACTGCTGCTGCTACTCCTACTGCTACTGCTGCTGCTACTCTCCTACTCCTGCTGCTACTGCTACTACTCCTACTGCTGCAACTACTGCTACTACTGCTACTGATGCTACTGCTAATGCTGCTACTGCTGCTGCTACTACTTCTACTGCTAATGCTACTGATACTGCTGCTACTACTACTACTGCTACTGCTACTGCTGCTGCTACTGCTCCTACTCCTGCTGCTACTGCTACTACTCCTACTACTGCTACTGCTACTCCTACTCCTGTTGCTACTACTACTGTTGCTACTGCTACTGCTGCTGCTGCTACTGTTGCTCCTACTCCTACTGCTGCGCCTACTCCTGCTGCTGCTAATACTGCTACTGCTGCTGCTACTACTGCTACTACTGCTACTGCTACTGCCACTGCTGCTGCTACTACTGCTGTTACTGCTACTGCTACTACTATTGCTGCTGTTACTGCTACTACTGCTGCTGCTCCTACTCCAGCTGCTACTGCTACTACTCAGACTACTGCTACTACTACTGCTACTACTACTAATGCTGCTACTACTACTGCTACTGCTGCTGCTACTGCTACTGCTACTGCTGCTACTGTTACTGCTACTACTGCTGCTACTGCTACTGCTACTACTTCTGCTGCTACTGCTACTGCTACTGCTACTACTTCTGCTGCTACTGCTACTGCTACTGCTACTACTACTGCTACTGTTACTGCTACTGCTCCTACTCCTGCTGCTACTGCTACTGCTACTCCTACTCCTGCTGCTACTGCGACTACTGTTGCTACTACTACCGCTACTGCTGTTGCTACTGCTGCTCCCACTCCTACTACTGCTCCTACTCCTGCTGCTGCTACTACTGCTACTACTGATGCTACTACTGCTCCTACTCCTACTACTGCTACTGCTATTGATACTTCTACTGCTGCTGCTACTGCTGCCGCTACTGCTACTGCTACTGCTACTGCTCCTAGTGCTACTGCTACTGCTACTGCTGCTGCTACTACTTCTGCTGCTACTGCTACTGCTATTGCTGCTACTACTACTGCTACTGCTGCTGCTACTGCTCCTACTCCTGTTGCTACAGCTACTACTCCTACTACTGCTACTGCTACTCCTACTCCTGCTGCTACTGCTACTACTGTTGCTATTGCTACTGCTATTACTGTTGCTACTGCTACTGCTACTGGTGCTGGTGCTGCTGTTGCTACTGTTGCTGCTACTACTACCGCTACTGCTGGTGCTACTGCTACAACTACTGCTATATCTCCTACAACTACTGCTACTACTGCTACTACTGCTTCTAATGCTACTGCTACTGCTGCTGCTACTGCTCCTACTCCTGCTGCTACTGCTGCTACTCCTACTACTGCTACTGCTGCTGCTGCTACTAATTCTGCTGCTACTGCTGCTGCTACTACTACTGCTACTACTGCTACTGCTACTTCTGCTGCTACTGCTCCTACTCCTGCTGCTACTGCTATTACTCCTACTCCTACTACTGCTACTGCAGCTGCTACTACTGCTGCTTCTACTTCTGTTGCTACTGCTACTGCTACTGCTGCTGCTACTACTGCTACTACTCCTCCTACTGCTACTACTGCTCCTACTGCAACTACTGATACTGCTGCTGCTACTGCTCCTACTCCTGGTGCTACTGCTACTACTCCTACTACTGCTACTATTGCTACTGCTGCTACTGCTACTGCTGCTACTGCTGCTGCTACTACTTCTGCTGCTACTGCTACTGCTACTATTACTGCTACTGCTACTGCTACTGCTGCTGCTTATGCTCCTACTCATGCTGCTACTGCTACTACTCCTACTACTGCTACTACTGCTACTGCTGCTGCTACTGCTACTGCTGCTGCTACTACTTCTGCTGCTACTGCTGCTACTGCTGCTGCTACTGCTACTGCT
>CAWKYE010000160.1:387500-405000 GCA_963853835.1 Calendula officinalis | reverse complement strand
CTGCTGCTGCTACTGCTACTGCTATTGCTACTGCTGCTACTGCTACTGTTACTGTTACTGCTACTGCTACTGCTACTGCTACTGCCATTACTGCTGCTACTACTGTTGTTACTGCTGCTGCTACTACTATTGCTGCTGTTACTGCTACTACTGCTGCTGCTCCTACTCCAGCTGCTACTGCTACTACTCAGACTACTGCTACTACTACTGCTACTACTACTAGTGCTACTACTACTGCTACTGCTGCTACTACTACTGCTACTGCTGCTGCTACTACTGCTGCTACTGCTGCTGGTACTATTACTGCTATTGCTACTGCTGCTGCTACTGCTACTGTTAATGCTACTGCTACTGCTACTGCTACTGCTACTACTCCTACTACTGCTACTACTCCTACTACTGCTACTACTGCTAATGCTACTGCTACTCAGACTACTGCTACTACTATTGCTAATGCTGCTGCTGCTACTACTGCTCATACTACCACTACTGCTAATGCTACTGCTGCTGCTACTGCTGCAGCTACTGCTCCTGCTACTCCTACTGCTGTTGCTACTGCTGCTACTGCTACTACTACTACTGCTGCTACTGCTGCTACTGCTACTACTGTTGCTACTGCTGCTCCTACTCCTACTGCTGCTCCAACTCCTCCTGCTGCTGCTACTACTGCTACTGATATTGCTACTGCTACTGCTACTACTACTGCTACTGCTGTTGCTACTACTGCTGCTGCTACTGCTAATGCTCCTACTCCTGCTGCTACTGTTACTACTCCTACTACTGTTACTACTGCTACTGCTGCTGCTACTGCTACTGCTGCTACTACTACTGCTACTACTGCAACTGCTGCTACTGCTCCTACTGCTGCTACTGCTACTACTCCTACTACTACTACTGCCACTACTGCTAGTGCTGCTGCTAGTGCTGCTGCTACTACTTCTGCTGCTACTGCTGTTACTACTCCTGCTGCTACTGCTATTACTCCAACTACTGCTACTGCTACTCCTACTCTTGGTGCTACTGCTACTACTGTTGCTACTGCTGCTGCTACTGTTGCTCCTACTCCTACTGCTGCTCCTACTCCTGCTGCTGTTACTACTACTACTGCTCCTACTCCAGCTGCTACTACTCCTTCTACTGCTACAACTGCTACTACTGCTCCTACTGCTACTACTGCTACTGCTGCTGCTACTGCTCCTACTCCTGCTGCTACTGCTACTACTCCTACTACTGCTGCTACTGCTACTGCTACTACTTCTGCTGCTACTGCTACTGCTACTGCTACTGCTACTACTACTGCTACTGCTGCTACTACTGCTCCTACTCCTGCTGCTACTGCTACTACTCTTACTACTGCTACTCCTACTCCTGCTGCTACTACGACTACTGTTGCTACTACTACCGCTACTGCTGTTGCTACCGCTACTCCTACTCCTACTACTACTGCTACTGCTGCTACTGCTACTGCTACTGCTACTGCTGCTGCTACTACTGCTGCTACTGCTGCTGGTACTGTTACTGCTATTGCTACTCCTACTGCTACTGCTACTGCTACTGCTACGGCTACTGCTACTGCTACTACTCCTACTACTGCTACTACTTCTACTACTCCTACTACTGCTACTACTGCTACTGCTACTGCTACTCAGACTACTGCTACTACTATTGCTAATCCTGCTGCTGCTACTACTACTGCTCATACTACCACTACTGCTACTGCTACTGCTACTGCTGCAGCTACTGCTCCTGCTACTCCTACTGCTGTTACTACTGCTGCTACTGCTACTACTACTGCTGCTACTGCTACTACTGTTGCTACTGCTGCTCCTACTCCTACTGCTGCTCCTACTCCTCCTGCTGCTGCTACTACTGCTACTGATACTGCTACTGCTACTGCTACTACTACTGCTACTGCTGTTGCTACTACTGCTGCTGCTACTGCTACTGCTAATGCTCCTACTCCTGCTGCTACTGTTACTACTCCTACTACTGCTACTACTGCTACTGCTGCTGCTACTGCTACTGCTGCTACTACTACTGCTACTACTGCTACTGCAACTGCTGCTACTGCTCCTACTACTGCTACTGCTACTACTCCTACTACTACTACTGCCACTACTGCTAGTGCTGCTGCTAGTGCTGCTGCTACTACTTCTGCTGCTACTGCTGTTACTACTCCTGCTGCTACTGCTATTACTCCAACTACTGCTACTGCTACTCCTACTCTTGCTGCTACTGCTACTACTGTTGCTACTGCTGCTGCTACTGTTGCTCCTACTCCTACTGCTGCTCCTACTCCTGCTGCTGTTACTACTACTACTGCTCCTACTCCAGCTGCTACTACTACTACTCCTTCTACTGCTACAACTGCTACTACTGCTCCTACTGCTACGACTGCTACTACTGCTCCTACTCCTGCTGCTACTGCTACTACTCCTGCTGCTACTGATACTACTGCTACTACTGCTACTACTGCTGCTACTGCTAATGCTACTACTTCTGCTGCTACTGCTACTGCTACTGCTACTACTACTGCTACTGCTACTGCTACTGCTCCTACTCCTGCTGCTACTGCTACTACTCTTACTACTGCTACTGCTACTCCTACTCCTGCTGCTACTGCGACTACTGTTGCTACTACTACCGCTACTGCTGTTGCTACTGCTGCTCCTACTCCTACTGCTGCTCTTACTCCTGCTGCTGCTCCTACTGCTACTGCTGGTGCTACTACTGCTACTGCTACTTCTACTGCTGCTACTGCTGCTGCTACTGCTTCTGCTACTGCTACTGCTCCTGCTGCTATTGCTGCTGCTACTCCTACTGCTACTGCTGCTGCTACTGCTCCTATTCCTGCTGCTACTGCTACTGCTCCTGCTGCTACTGCTGCTGCTACTCCTACTGCTACTGATGCTGCTACTCTCCTACTCCTGCTGCTACTGCTACTACTCCTACTACTGCAACTACTGCTACTACTGCTACTGATGCTACTGCTAATGCTGCTACTGCTGCTGCTACTACTTCTACTGCTAATGCTACTGCTACTGATGCTACTACTACTACTGCTACTGCTACTGCTGCTGCTACTGCTCCTACTCCTGCTGCTACTGCTACTACTCCTACTACTGCTACTACTACTCCTACTCCTGTTGCTACTGCTACTACTGTTGCTACTGCTACTGCTGCTGCTACTGTTGCTCCTACTCCTACTGCTGCGCCTACTCCTGCTGCTGCTAATACTGCTATTGCTGCTGCTACTACTGCTACTACTGCTCCTACTGCTACTGCTACTGCCACTGCTGCTGCTACTACTGCTGTTACTGCTACTGCTACTACTATTGCTGCTGTTACTGCAACTACTGCTGCTGCTCCTACTCCAGCTGCTACTGCTACTACTCAGACTACTGCTACTACTACTGCTACTACTACTAATACTGCTACTACTACTGCTACTGCTGCTTCTACTGCTACTGCTACTGCTGCTACTGTTACTGCTACTGCTGCTGCTACTACTGCTGCTACTGCTGCTGCTACTGCTACTGCTATTGCTACTCCTTCTACTGCTACAACTGCTACTACTGCTCCTACTGCTACGACTGCTACTACTGCTCCTACTGCTGCTACTGCTCCTACTCCTGCTGCTACTGCTACTACTCCTGCTGCTACTGCTACTACTGCTACTACTACTGCTACTGCTACTGCTACTACTTCTGCTGCTACTGCTACTGCTACTGCTACTACTACTGCTACTGCTGCTGCTACTGCTCCTACTCCTGCTGCTACTGCTACTACTCTTACTACTGCTACTGCTACTCCTACTCCTGCTGCTACTGCGACTACTGTTGCTACTACTACCGCTACTGCTGTTGCTACTGCTGCTCCCACTCCTACTACTGCTCCTACTCCTGCTGCTGCTACTACTGCTACTACTGATGCTACTACTGCTCCTACTCCTACTACTGCTACTGCTATTGATACTGCTACTGCTGCTGCTACTGCTGCTGCTACTGCTACTGCTACTGCTACTGCTCCTAGTGCTGCTGCTGCTACTGTTGCTGCTACTACTGCTGCTACTACTACTGTTACTACTGCTACTGATGCTACTGCTACTGCTGCTGCTACTACTTCTGCTACTACTGCTACTGCTATTGCTGCTACTACTACTGCTACTGCTGCTGCTACTGCTCCTACTCCTGTTGCTACAGCTACTACTCCTACTACTGCTACTGCTACTCCTACTCCTGCTGCTACTGCTACTACTGTTGCTACTGCTACTGCTATTACTGTTGCTACTGCTACTGCTACTGGTGCTGGTGCTGCTGTTGCTACTGTTACTGCTACTACTACCGCTACTGCTGGTGCTGCTGCTACAACTACTGCTATATCTCCTACAACTACTGCTACTACTGCTACTACTGCTTCTAATGCTACTGCTACTGCTGCTGCTACTGCTCCTATTCCTGCTGCTACTGCTGCTACTCCTACTACTGCTACTGCTGCTGCTGCTACTAATTCTGCTGCTACTGCTGCTGCTACTACTACTGCTACTACTGCTACTGCTACTGCTGCTGCTACTGCTCCTACTCCTGCTGCTACTGCTATTACTCCTACTCCTACTACTGCTACTGCAGCTGCTACTACTGCTGCTTCTACTTCTGCTGCTACTGCTACTGCTACTGCTATTGCTACTGCTGCTGCTACTACTGCTGCTGCTACTACTACTACTTCTGCTCCTACTCCTGCTGCTACTACTACTACTCCTCCTACTGCTACTACTGCTCCTACTGCAACTACTGATACTGCTGCTGCTACTGCTCCTACTCCTGCTGCTACTGCTACTACTCCTACTACTGCTACTATTGCTACTGCTGCTACTGCTACTGCTGCTACTGCTGCGGCTACTACTTCTGCTGCTACTGCTACTGCTACTATTACTGCTACTGCTACTGCTACTGCTGCTGCTTATGCTCCTACTCATGCTGCTACTGCTACTACTCCTACTACTGCTACTACTGCTACTGCTGCTGCTACTGCTACTGCTGCTGCTACTACTTCTACTGCTACTGCTACTACTACTGCTGCTGCAACTGCTACTGCTGCGGCTACTACTGCTGCTACTACTACTGCTACTGCTACTGCTGCTGCTACTGCTACTACTCCTACTACTGCTACTGCTACTCCTACTCCTGCTGCTACTGCTACTACCGTTGCTACTGCTACTGCTGCTCCTACTCCTACTGCTGCTCTTACTCCTACTGCTACTGCTGGTGCTACTACTGCTACTGCTACTTCTACTGCTGCTACTGCTGCTGCTACTGCTTCTGCTACTGCTACTGCTCCTGCTGCTATTGCTGCTGCTACTCCTACTGCTACTGCTGCTGCTACTGCTCCTATTCCTGCTGCTACTGCTACTGCTACTGCTCCTGCTGCTACTGCTGCTGCTACTCCTACTGCTACTGCTGCTGCTACTCTCCTACTCCTGCTGCTACTGCTACTACTCCTACTACTGCAACTAGTGCTACTACTGCTACTGATGCTACTGCTAATGCTGCTACTGCTGCTGCTACTACTTCTACTGCTAATGCTACTGCTACTGCTGCTACTACTACTGCTACTGCTACTGCTGCTGCTACTGCTCCTACTCCTGCTGCTACTGCTACTACTCCTACTACTGCTACTGCTACTCCTACTCCTGTTGCTACTACTACTACTGTTGCTACTGCTACTGCTGCTGCTACTGTTGCTCCTACTCCTACTGCTGCGCCTACTCATGTTGCTGCTAATACTGCTACTGCTGCTGCTACTACTGCTACTACTGCTCCTACTGCTACTACTACTGCCACTGCTGCTGCTACTACTGCTGTTACTGCTACTGCTACTACTATTACTACTGTTACTGCTACTACTGCTGCTGCTCCTACTCCAGCTGCTACTGCTACTACTCAGACTACTGCTACTACTACTGCTACTACTACTAATACTGCTATTACTACTGCTACTGCTGCTGCTACTGCTACTGCTACTGCTGCTACTGTTACTGCTACTGCTGCTGCTACTACTGCTGCTACTGCTGCTGCTACTGCTACTGCTATTGCTACTGCTGCTACTGCTACTGTAACTGTTACTGCTACTGCTACTGCTACTGCTACTGCTACTGCCACTACTACTGCTACTACTGTTGTTACTGCTGCTGCTACTACTATTGCTGCTGTTACTGCTACTACTGCTGCTGCTCCTACTCCAGCTGCTACTGCTACTACTCAGACTACTGCTACTACTACTGCTACTACTACTGCTGCTACTACTGCTACTGCTACTGCTACTGCTGCTGCTACTACTGCTGCTACTGCTGCTGGTACTGTTACTGCTATTGCTACTGCTGCTGCTACTGCTACTGTTAATGCTACTGCTACTGCTACTGCTACTGCTACTGCTACTACTCCTACTACTGCTACTACTCCTACTACTGCTACTACTGCTAATGCTACTGCTACTCAGACTACTGCTACTACTATTGCTAATGCTGCTGCTGCTACTACTGCTCATACTACCACTACTGCTACTGCTACTGCTGCTGCTACTGCTGCTGCTACTGCTGCAGCTACTGCTCCTGCTACTCCTACTGCTAATGCTGCTGCTACTGCTCCTATTCCTGCTGCTACTGCTACTGCTACTGCTCCTGCTGCTACTGCTGCTGCTACTCCTACTGCTACTGCTGCTGCTACTCTCCTACTCCTGCTGCTACTGCTACTACTCCTACTACTGCAACTACTGCTACTACTGCTACTGATGCTACTGCTAATGCTGCTACTGCTGCTGCTACTACTTCTACTGCTAATGCTACTGCTACTGCTGCTACTACTACTACTGCTACTGCTACTGCTACTGCTACTGCTCCTACTCCTGCTGCTACTGCTACTACTCCTACTACTGCTACTATTGCTACTGCTGCTACTGCTACTGCTGCTACTACTTCTGCTGCTACTGCTACTGCTACTATTACTGCTACTGCTACTGCTACTGCTGCTGCTTATGCTCCTACTCATGCTGCTACTGCTACTACTCCTACTACTGCTACTACTGCTACTGCTGCTGCTACTGCTACTGCTGCTGCTACTACCTCTGCTGCTACTGCTACTACTACTGCTGCTGCTACTGCTGCTGCTACTGCTACTGCTGCGGCTACTACTGCTGCTACTACTACTGCTACTGCTACTGCTGCTGCTACTGCTACTACTCCTACTACTGCTACTGCTACTCCTACTCCTGCTGCTACTGCTACTACCGTTGCTACTGCTACTGCTGCTCCTACTCCTACTGCTGCTCTTACTCCTACTGCTACTGCTGGTGCTACTACTGCTACTGCTACTTCTACTGCTGCTACTGCTGCTGCTACTGCTTCTGCTACTGCTACTGCTCCTGCTGCTATTGCTGCTGCTACTCCTACTGCTACTGCTGCTGCTACTGCTCCTATTCCTGCTGCTACTGCTACTGCTACTGCTCCTGCTGCTACTGCTGCTGCTACTCCTACTGCTACTGCTGCTGCTACTCTCCTACTCCTGCTGCTACTGCTACTACTCCTACTACTGCAACTACTGCTACTACTGCTACTGATGCTACTGCTAATGCTGCTACTGCTGCTGCTACTACTTCTACTGCTAATGCTACTGCTACTGCTGCTACTACTACTACTGCTACTGCTACTGCTGCTGCTACTGCTCCTACTCCTGCTGCTACTGCTACTACTCCTACTACTGCTACTGCTACTCCTACTCCTGTTGCTACTACTACTACTGTTGCTACTGCTACTGCTGCTGCTACTGTTGCTCCTACTCCTACTGCTGCGCCTACTCCTGCTGCTGCTAATACTGCTACTGCTGCTGCTACTACTGCTACTACTGCTACTGCTACTGCCACTGCTGCTGCTACTACTGCTGTTACTGCTACTGCTACTACTATTACTGCTGTTACTGCTACTACTGCTGCTGCTCCTACTCCAGCTGCTACTGCTACTACTCAGACTACTGCTACTACTACTGCTACTACTACTAATACTGCTACTACTACTGCTACTGCTGCTGCTACTGCTACTGCTACTGCTGCTACTGTTACTGCTACTGCTGCTGCTACTACTGCTGCTACTGCTGCTGCTACTGCTACTGCTATTGCTACTGCTGCTACTGCTATGTTACTGTTACTGCTACTGCTACTGCTACTGCTACTGCTACTGCCACTACTGCTGCTACTACTGTTGTTACTGCTGCTGCTACTACTATTGCTGCTGTTACTGCTACTACTGCTGCTGCTCCTACTCCAGCTGCTACTGCTACTACTCAGACTACTGCTACTACTACTGCTACTACTACTGCTACTAGTACTGCTACTGCTACTGCTGCTGCTACTACTGCTGCTACTGCTGCTGGTACTGTTACTGCTATTGCTACTGCTGCTGCTACTGCTACTGTTAATGCTACTGCTACTGCTACTGCTACTGCTACTGCTACTACTCCTACTACTGCTACTACTCCTACTACTGCTACTACTGCTAATGCTACTGCTACTCAGACTACTGCTACTACTATTGCTAATGCTGCTGCTGCTACTACTGCTCATACTACCACTACTGCTACTGCTACTGCTGCTGCTACTGCTGCAGCTACTGCTCCTGCTACTCCTACTGCTGTTGCTACTGCTGCTACTGCTACTACTACTACTACTACTGCTGCTACTGCTACTACTGTTGCTACTGCTGCTCCTACTCCTACTGCTGCTCCTACTCCTCCTGCTGCTGCTACTACTGCTACTGCTACTGCTACTACTACTGCTACTGCTGTTGCTACTACTGCTGCTGCTACTGCTAATGCTCCTACTCCTGCTGCTACTGTTTCTACTCCTACTACTGCTACTACTGCTACTGCTGCTGCTACTGCTACTGCTGCTACTACTACTGCTACTACTGCAACTGCTGCTACTGCTCCTACTGCTGCTACTGCTACTACTCCTACTACTACTGCCACTACTGCTAGTGCTGCTGCTAGTGCTGCTGCTACTACTTATGCTGCTACTGCTGTTACTACTCCTGCTGCTACTGCTATTACTCCAACTACTGCTACTGCTACTCCTACTCTTGCTGCTACTGCTACTACTGTTGCTACTGCTGCTGCTACTGTTGCTCCTACTCCTACTGCTGCTCCTACTCCTGCTGCTGTTACTACTACTACTGCTCCTACTCCAGCTGCTACTACTCCTTCTACTGCTACAACTGCTACTACTGCTCCTACTGCTACTACTGCTCCTACTGCTACTACTGCTACTGCTGCTGCTACTGCTCCTACTCCTGCTGCTACTGCTACTACTCCTTCTATGCTGCTAATGCTACTGCTACTACTTCTGCTGCTACTGCTACTGCTACTGCTACTACTACTGCTACTGCTACTGCTACTGCTCCTACTCCTGCTGCTACTGCTACTACTCTTACTACTGCTACTCCTACTCCTGCTGCTACTGCGACTACTGTTGCTACTACTACCGCTACTACTGTTGCTACTGCTGCTCCCACTCCTACTACTGCTCCTACTCCTGCTGCTGCTACTACTGCTACTGCTGATGCTACTACTGCTCCTACTCTTACTACTGCTACTGCTATTGCTACTGCTACTGCTGCTGCTACTGCTGCTGCTACTGCTACTGCTACTGCTACTGCTACTGCTACTGCTCCTAGTGCTGCTGCTGCTGCTACTGTTGCTGCTACTACTACTGCTGCCACTACTACTGTTACTACTGCTACTGATGCTACTGCTACTGCTGCTGCTACTACTTCTGCTGCCACTGCTACTGCTATTGCTGCTACTACTACTGCTACTGCTGCTGCTACAGCTCCTACTCCTGTTGCTACAGCTAATACTCCTACTACTGCTACTGCTACTCCTACTCCTGCTGCTACTGCTACTACTGTAGCTACTTCTACTGCTACTATTGTTGCTACTGCTACTGCTACTGGTGCTGGTGCTGCTGTTGCTACTGTTGCTGCTACTACTACCGCTACTGCTGGTGCTGCTGCTACAACTCCTGCTATATCTCCTACAACTACTGCTACTACTGCTTCTAATGCTACTGCTACTGCTCATACTCCTGCTGCTACTGCTCCTACTCCTACTACTGCTACTGTTGCTGCTGCTACTAATTCTGCTGCTACTGCTGCTGCTACTACTACTGCTACTATTACTACTGCTACTGCTGCTGCTACTGCTCCTACTCCTACTGCTACTGCTATTACTCCTACTCCTACTACTGCTACTGCAGCTGCTACTACTGCTGCTTCTACTTCTGCTGCTACTGCTACTGCTACTGCTATTGCTACTGCTGCTGCTACTACTGCTGCTGCTACTACTACTACTCCTACTCCTACTCCTGCTGCTACTACTACTACTCCTCCTACTGCTACTACTGCTCCTACTGCTACTACTGATACTGCTGCTGCTACTGCTCCTACTCCTGCTGCTACTGCTACTACTCCTACTACTGCTACTACTTCTATTGCTGCTACTGCTACTGCTGCTACTGCTGCTACTTCTACTGCTACTGCTACAGCTACTGCTACTGCTACTCCTGCTGCTGCTACTACTACTACTCCTACTACTGCTACTGCTACTACTACTGCTACTTCTACGGCTACTGTAACTGCTACCGCTGCTGCTGCTGCTTCTGCTGGTGCTGGTGCTGCTGTTGCTACTGTTGCTGCTACTACTACTGCTGCTGCTGCTATTGCTACTACTAGTGCTGCTACTACTACTGCTGCTGTTACTTCTACTACTGCTGCTGCTCCAACTCCTGCTGCTGCTACTACTGCTGCTGCTACTACTACTCCTCCTACTCCTACTCCTGCTGCTACTACTACTACTCCTCCTACTGCTACTACTGCTCCTACTGCTACTACTGATACTGCTGCTGCTACTGCTCCTACTCCTGCTGCTACTGCTACTACTCCTACTACTGCTACTACTTCTATTGCTGCTACTGCTACTGCTGCTACTGCTGCTACTTCTACTGCTACTGCTACAGCTACTGCTACTGCTACTCCTGCTGCTGCTACTACTACTACTCCTACTACTGCTACTGCTACTACTACTGCTACTTCTACGGCTACTGTAACTGCTACCGCTGCTGCTGCTGCTTCTGCTGGTGCTGGTGCTGCTGTTGCTACTGTTGCTGCTACTACTACTGCTGCTGCTGCTATTGCTACTACTAGTGCTGCTACTACTACTGCTGCTGTTACTTCTACTACTGCTGCTGCTCCAACTCCTGCTGCTACTGCTACTACTCAGACTACTGCTACTGCTGCTGATATTGCTCCTACCCCTTCTGATACTGCTCCTACCCCTGCTGCTACTGCTACTACTATTGCTAATGCTACTCCTACTCCTGCTGCTACTGCTACTAATGTTGCTACTGCTGCTGCTACTGCTGCTCCTACTCCTACTGCTGTTCCTACTCTTGCTGTTGCTACTACTACTACTGCTGCTGCTACTACTGCTACTGCTGCTCCTACTCCTACTCCTGCTACTGCTGCTGCTACTACTGCTGCTGCTCCTGCTCCTGCTGCTACTGCTACTACTCAGACTACTGCTACTGCTACTGCTGCTACTGCTGCTGCTACTGCTACTGCTGCTACTGCTACTACTGCTGCTACTGCTACTACTGCTGCTAATGCTGCTGCTATTGCTACTGCTGCTACTGCTACTGTTACTGCTACTGCTACTGCTACTGCTACTGCTGCTGCTAGTACTTCTGCTGCTACTGCTACTGCTACTGCTACTACTACTGCTACTGCCAGTGCTACTGCTACTGCTACTGCTGCTGCTACTACTGCTACTACTGCTGCTACTGCTCCTACTCCTGCTGCTACTGCTACTACTCCAACAACTGCTACAGCTACTCCTACTCCTGCTGCTACTGCTACTGCTACTACTGTGGCTACTGTTGCTCCTACTCCTACTGCTGCTCCTACTCCTGCTGCTGCTCCTACTGCTACTGCTGCTACTACTACTGCTACTACTGCTCCTACTCCTACTACTGCTACTGCTACTGCTGCTGCTAGTGCTACTGCTACTACTACTGCTGCTGTTACTGCTACTACTATTGCTGCTCCTACTCCTGCTGCTACTGCTACTACTCAGACTACTGCTACTACTACAGCTACTACTACTGCTACTGCTGCTGTTACTTCTACTGCTGCTGCTCCTACTACTGCTACTGCTACTACTACTGCTACTTCTAGGGCTACTGTAACTGCTACCGCTGCTACTGCTGCTTCTGCTAGTGCTGGTGCTGCCGTTGCTACTGTTGCTGCTACTACTACTGCTACTGCTGGTGCTGCTGCTACAACTACTGCTACTGCTGCTACTACTGCTATTGCTCCTACTCCTGCTGCTCCTACTACTACTCCTTCTACTGCTACTACTGCTTCTAATGCTACTGCTGCTACTACTGCTGCTACTGCTCCTACTCCTGCTGCTACTGCTACTACTCCTACTACTGCCACTACTGCTACTACTGCTACTGTTGCTGCTACTAATTCTGCTGATACTGCTACTGCTGCTGCTACTACTACTGCTACTACTGCTACTGCTACTGCTACTGCTGCTGCTACTGCTCCTACTCCTGCTGCTACTGCTATTACTCCTACTCCTACTACTGCTACTGCTGCTGCTACTATTGCTGCTACTACTTCTGCTGCTACTGCTACTGCTACTGCTCTTGCTACTGCTGCTGCTGCTGCTACTACTGCTACTGCTACTACTACTGCTGCTGCTATTACTACTACTTCTGATCCTACTCCTGCTGCTACTACTACTCCTCCTACTGCTACTACTGCTACTACTAATACTGCTGCTACTGCTCCCACTCCTGCTGCTACTGCTACTACTCCTACTACTGCTACTACTGCTACTGCTGCTACTGCTACTGCTGCTACTGCTGCTGCTACTACTTCTGCTGCTACTGCTACTGCTACTACTACTGCTACTGCTACTGCTGCTGCTAATGCTCCTACTCCTGCTGCTACTGCTACTACTGCTACTACTGCTACTACTGCTACTGCTGCTGCTACTGCTGCTGCTACTACTTCTGCTGCTACTGCTACTGCTACTGCTGCTGCTATTACTACTGCTGCTGCTACTGCTGCTGCTACTGCTACTGCTGCGGCTACTCCTGCTGCTACTACTACTGCTACTGCTACTGCTACTGCTGCTGCTACTGCTCCTACTGCTACTGCTACTGCTACTACTCCTACTACTGCAACTGCTACTCCTACTCCTGCTGCTACTGCTACTACTGTTGCTACTGCTACTGCTGCTCCTACTCCTACTGCTGCTCCTACTCCTGCTGCTGCTCCTATTGCTACTGCTGCTGCTCCTATTGCTACTGCTACTTCTACTGCTCCTAATGCTGCTGCTACTGCTACTGCTACTGCTCCTATTCCTGCTGCTACTGCTACTACTCCTCCTACTGCTAGTACTGCTACCGCTACTGCTGCTGCTACTCTCCTACTCCTGCTGCTACTGCTACTACTCCTACTACTGCAACTACTGCTACTACTGCTACTGATGCTACTGCTAATACTGCTACTGCTGCTGCTACTACTTCTACTGCTAACGCTACTGCTACTGTTGCTACTACTACTACTGCTACTGCTGCTGCTACATGCTCCTACTCCTACTGCTACTGCTACTACTCCTACTACTGCTACTGCTACTCCTACTCCTGTTGCTACTGCTACTACTGTTGCTACTGCTACTGCTACTGCTGCTACTGTTGCTCCTACTCCTACTGCTGCTCCTACTCCTGCTACTGCTAATACTGCTACTGCTGCTGCTACTACTGTTACTACTGCTCCTACTGCTCCTACTGCTACTGCTACTGCCACTACTGCTGCTACTACTGTTGTTACTGCTGCTGCTACTACTATTGCTGCTGTTACTGCTACTACTGCTGTTGCTCCTACTCCAGCTGCTACTGCTACTACTCAGACTACTGCTACTACTACTGCTACTACTACTACTGCTACTACTACTGCTACTGCTGCTACTGCTACTGCTACTGCTGCTGCTACTACTGCTGCTACTGCTGCTGGTACTATTACTGCTATTGCTACTGCTGCTGTTACTGCTACTGTTACTGCTACTGCTACTGCTATGGCTACTGCTACTGCTACTACTCCTACTACTGCTACTACTTCTACTACTCCTACTACTGCTACTACTGCTACTGCTACTGCTACTCAGACTACTGCTACTACTATTGCTAATGCTGCTGCTGCTACTACTACTGCTCATACTACCACTACTGCTACTGCAACTGCTACTGCTGCTGCTACTGCTGCAGCTACTGCTCCTGCTACTCCTACTGCTGTTGCTACTGCTACTACTGCTACTGCTGCTACTGCTACTACTGTTGCTACTACTGCTACTGCTGCTACTGCTACTACTGCTACTACTGCTGCTGCTACCGCTACTGCTAATGCTCCTACTCCTGCTGCTACTGTTACTACTCCTACTACTGCTACTACTGCTACTGCTGCTGCTACTGCTACTGCTGCTACTACTACTGCTACTACTGCTACTGCTCCTACTACTGCTACTGCTACTACTCCTACTACTACTACTGCCACTACTGCTAGTGCTGCTGCTAGTGCTACTGCTACTACTTCTGCTGCTACTGCTGTTACTACTCCTGCTGCTACTGCTATTACTCCAACTACTGCTACTGCTACTCCTACTCTTGCTGCTGCTGCTACTACTGTTGCTACTGCTGCTGCTACTGTTGCTCCTACTCCTACTGCTGCTCCTTCTCCTGCTGCTGTTACTACTACTACTGCTCCTACTCCAGCTGCTACTACTACTACTCCTTCTACTGCTACAACTGCTACTACTGCTCCTACTGCTCCTACTGCTACGACTGCTACTACTGCTCCTACTGCTACTACTGCTACTGCTGCTGCTACTGCTCCTACTCCTGCTGCTACTGCTACTACTCCTGCTGCTACTGCTACTACTGCAACTACTGCTACTACTGCTGCTACTGCTACTGCTACTACTTCTGCTGCTACTGCTGCAACTACTGCTACTACTGCTGCTACTGCTGCTGCTACTGCTACTACTCTTACTACTGCTACTGCTACTCCTACTCCTGCTGCTACTGCGACTACTGTTGCTACTACTACCGCTACTGCTGTTGCTACTGCTGCTCCCACTCCTACTACTGCTCCTACTCCTACTGCTGCTACTACTGCTACTACTGATGCTACTACTGCTACTACTACTGTTACTACTGCTACTGCTATTGCTACTGCTACTGCTGCTGCTACTATTTCTGCTGCTACTGCTACTGCTATTGCTGCTACTACTACTGCTACTGCTGCTGCTACTGCTCCTACTCCTGTTGTTACAGCTAGTACTCCTACTACTGCTACTCCTACTCCTGCTGCTACTGCTACTGCTATTACTGTTGCTACTGCTACTTCTACTGGTGCTGGTGCTGCTGTTGCTACTGTTGCTGCTACTACTACCGCTACTGCTGGTGCTGCTGCTACAACTACTGCTATATCTCCTACAACTACGGCTGATACTGCTACTACTGCTTCTAATGCTACTGCTACTGCTGCTGCAACTGCTCCTACTCCTGCTGCTACTGCTGGTACTCCTACTACTGCTACTGCTGCTGCTGCTACTAATTCTGCTGCTACTGATGCTGCTACTACTACTGCTACTACTGCTACTGCTACTGTTGCTGCTACTGCTCCTACTCCTGCTGCTACTGCTATTACTCCTACTCCTACTACTGCTACTGCAGCTGCTACTACTGCTGCTTCTACTTCTGCTGCTACTGCTACTGCTATTGCTACTGCTGCTGCTACTACTGCTGCTGCTACTACTACTTCTGCTCCTACTCCTGCTGCTACTACTACTACTCCTCCTACTGCTACTACTGCTCCTACTGCTACTACTGATACTGCTGCTGCTACTGCTCCTACTCCTGCTGCTACTGCTACTACTCCTACTACTGCTACTACTGCTACTGCTACTGCTGCTACTGCTGCTGCTACTACTTCTGCTGCTACTGCTACTATTACTGCTACTGCTACTGCTACTTCTACTGCTGCTACTGCTTCTGCTACTGCTACTGCTCCTGCAGCTATTGCTGCTGCTACTCCTACTGCTACTGCTGCTGCTACTGCTCCTATTCCTGCTGCTACTGCTACTGCTACTGCTCCTGCTGCTACTGCTGCTACTCCTACTGCTACTGCTGCTGCTACTCTCCTACTCCTGCTGCTACTGCTACTACTCCTACTACTGCAACTACTGCTACTACTGCTACTGATGCTACTGCTAATGCTGCTACTGCTGCTGCTACTACTTCTACTGCTAATGCTACTGCTACTGCTGCTACTACTACTAGTGCTACTGCTACTGCTGCTGCTACTGCTCCTACTCCTGCTACTGCTACTACTCCTACTACTGCTACTGCTACTCCTACTCCTGTTGCTACTGCTACTACTGTTGCTCCTACTCCTACTGCTGCGCCTACTCCTGCTGCTGCTAATACTGCTACTGCTGCTGCTACTACTGCTACTACTGCTCCTACTGCTACTGCTACTGCCACTGCTGCTGCTACTACTGCTGTTACTGCTACTGCTACTACTATTGCTGCTGTTACTGCTACTACTGCTGCTGCTCCTACTCCAGCTGCTACTGTTACTACTCAGACTACTGCTACTACTACTGCTACTACTACTACTAATACTGCTACTACTACTGCTACTGCTGCTGCTACTGCTACTGCTACTGCTACTGCTGCTACTGTTACTGCTACTGCTGCTACTACTACTGCTGCTACTGCTGCTGCTACTGCTATTGCTACTGCTGCTACTGCTACTGTTACTGTTACTGCTACTGCTACTGCTACTGCTACTGCTACTGCTACTGCTACTGCTACTGCCACTACTGCTGCTACTACTATTGTTACTGCTGCTGCTACTACTATTGTTACTGTTACTGCTACTACTGCTGCTGCTCCTACTCCAGCTGCTACTGCTACTACTCAGACTACTGCAACTACTACTGCTACTACTACTACTGCTACTACTACAGCTACTGCTACTGCTACTGCTGCTGCTACTACTGCTGCTACTGCTGCTGGTACTGTTACTGCTATTGCTACTGCTGCTGCTACTGCTACTGTTACTGCTACTGCTACTGCTACTACTACTGCTACTGCTACTACTCCTACTACTGCTACTACTCCTACTACTGCTACTACTGCTAATGCTACTGCTACTCAGACTACTGCTACTACTATTGCTAATGCTGCTGCTGCTACTACTGCTCATACTACCACTACTGCTGCTGCTACTGCTGCAGCTACTGCTCCTGCTACTCCTACTGCTGTTGCTACTGCTGCTACTGCTACTACTACTACTGCTGCTACTGCTACTACTGTTGCTACT